>JAUESI010000038.1:10170639-10189469 GCA_032275145.1 Synergus laeviventris | reverse complement strand
TTTACTTAGCCCTCTGCTGGTGGTTTCTTGATACAATCTACGTCAGCCTAAGTCAAATCTTTCCTTCCCTCGACTCTTTGAAAGGCTTTAACCACAAATTCACAAAAATTCACTGATCACTCAACTCAACCCAACTTACCCAACCCCCGAGTCCCCGACCGACCCACTCTGCCACTCATAGCCGCACTCAGCCGCGCACCGAAACCTCTTGCAATTAACGGCGGGGCGGGAAGTAGAGCATTTAATGCGCAGAATCGTCTTTAAAAAATTGTTAAAATTAATTACAATTTTCTAATTGCATCAATATTGATAGAATTTTCTGCCCTCTGTTATGATAAATTGTTTCATATCTAACATACAATTTGTTTATGTTTTATAATGCTCTGAAAGACTTTCTATATTGCAGCATCATGAAATGTAATATACTGTGTTTATTATTTATAATTTAAGACATTGAGATATTTAATCTTCATGATTCAGCAGCGTCTCTTTTAAAGATTTGCTGTGCTGTGATGGCTGATATCTTTCATATCAAGTATCGCGTGATACATCCGAAAAGCGCGTGCACTTTTTCGATCCCAAACTTATTATGTATTTTTACGTGCTGGATACGAATTTGATAGTGAAGAAAATTGGCGACTAGGCCATCTTTGTGGTGAATATAGCCATTAAAACCCCATAAAATTAATATTTTTTTGCGTTTATCTCCGCTAATATACGCACAATTTCGCAAAATGATCAAAAGAAAAATTTTATACATTTTTTTCTACGAGTGATAGTTTTCGAGAAAATTAGCGATATATCGATTTTCATGAAGCTACTCGCAAAAAAATCAACAAATCCTAAAAACAACAAAAAGTTAAAAAATTTTAAACAAAGAGGTCACCGACCCCTCTTTGCCTAAGTCACATGGAATATAGAG
Source organism: Synergus laeviventris (assembly GCA_032275145.1). Lineage (NCBI taxonomy): Eukaryota > Metazoa > Arthropoda > Insecta > Hymenoptera > Cynipidae > Synergus > Synergus laeviventris. Next base: position 10,188,547 of record JAUESI010000038.1, on the reverse strand, counting down.
TATTTCTGAGAAATTGGCTGTCTCGGGCCAACGCGGGTCTCCGTTTTCGAGAGTTGCGCTTCCCCAAATCATTCTAGGACCGCATATTCAGACTTTCAGGAATTTTATATTTCATTTAAGTCCATTTTCTCAAAAACTTTATACATTTTTATTATTTACTGAGATAAACGCAAAAAACCGCTTTAAAACTGAGTTTTTTTTAATCATTTTGACATTTTTGACCGTCAAAATCAAAATTCGGAAGTTTATCCCAAGTATCGTCATATCAATTATGAATTTAATTTAAGAGGTACTATTATAAGTAAAGAAAAAATAGGAAATTTGGAATTAATTATCGTTTCAAATTTTAAGCGAACAAGCAATTTTGTTGTTTTTTAACTGATTAGTTCACACTGCAGGTTAATTGGCTCTCTAATTAAGATCGTTTGAATGAGTTTACTAACTTTAGGCCAATAAAAGTAGCATAGTTGAAATCTGAACAGAATTTATGGATTGCAATCTCAGTTCATTGTTAACTTTTAGTTGAAGAGTTTGTAATAATGGCCATGATGACAATAGTAAGTCAAAAGCATTATTGCATTTTTTGATACACATTTTTAAATTCTTTCTAAAATAAATATTGTTTGATTTTATATTAGAAGTATTCTCGATTTTCATATTATTTCATTTTCATCATATTCAATCTTTTTTATTATCTCTTTAGTTTTGTTTTGAGGCATTTTTTGTATTTCTTGAAAATAACTGTATTTTCGTAGAAGTTACTGGTTTGCTGTCTTCTGGTAGGAATTATTTCTGCTAAGCCAGTCGAAAGTGATGCAGCTGAATATCGTCAATTGCCACATCCAGGGGGAAGTTCTTATTCTTCTCCAATTTTATCTGGAGCATATGGAGCTACTCAGGGAACTTATTCTGGATTTCCTTTAGGATATGCCATACCTCAACAAATGCAATCAATTCCTTTGAATTCGTACCTAAGTCCTTTTGGTTTTCAAGGATTTGGGGGTTTTGGAATGCCTGGATATGGAGGTTTTCCAAACTTTGGCTGAGGATTTACTCAACTTATAAAGATACTAAACCTCATTTTATATAAATATATACCAAATTTTTATTCAGAACTTGTATTTTAAAGTTTTAGAAAGTTTATTTTATATCTTTAATTATTATTTTAATAATAAATGTGGCATCATTATATCTATTAAATAAAATGTTTAATCACAAGCACGTGTACACATATTTTGCAAATAACAATAACAGTAAATCTGCGTCAGGCATAAAAATATCGAGTATATCGAATATAAGGGTTAAAAAATCGAGGATGTTATTATTACGAACGAAAGGGCAAGATGATTGACAGTGCAAAATTAAGCAAAGCTCTTACATTTCCTACAGGTGCTCTGAAAATAACAAAGAGCTACAAACAGTTTAATGCCTTCTATTAGATTGGATTTAAGCACATGAATAAAAAATTGTAATTGATGATGTAATTTTATATTGTGAAATTCTAATTAGAAGACAAATTTTAAGTCAAAATTAATGAGATTTTAATTGAAATTTTGCGAGAAAATAAATCATACTTAAATACTCACCGGACGAAATATAATTTTATTTAAAAGGTCGAAAACTCCATCGAACGCTTCTCGAAAAGATGACACAACGTAATCCAAAGCTATTTCAATGTAGGTCAAATCTTCATAATCATCATATTCGTCATAGAAAAAATAGTCGTACATCATTGGTAGAAATACGATTATTGCGTACATGAGGATTCCAAAGAAGGCTGAAAATAAAATGTATTTTGTTAACATTTGGAAAACATTTGGAAAATTGAAAAATATAATTGGATTTTAAAGTTGAAAAACAGACAAGTCTAAATTAAAAAGGAGTTAACAATAATTAAAAAAAAAAACGAATTTAGTCGCTAATCAAACCAAAAGCTTACCAATCGTTTTAAGTTTAATAACTCTATTATCCATTTGTGCCTCTACCCGTTTGTCTACCGATTTAGATGAAACACTAGAACCTTCATAGAAGTCTAGCGGATTTCCCGACTGAACTTGATTAATTACAGCACTAAGAGTTCCGGCAGTGGGATCAGAAAATGATTTCATATTTGTATTTATGAAAAGTTCGTCCGTATGCAACATATCTGTCGATTCTTGAGGCGTTGAATCCCTATAAAATATTAAATTGAAAAAAAATTAAAAAAGCATTACATTTTTAAAAAGTACTTTTGAAAATTATTGACAAAAATATTTAAATCCTACAATTAAAATTTTACTTACAACGCTTTATTAATCATACTGGATAAAACGGAACACCGTTCCAAAGTTCTTATTTCAGGAGGACTCAATTCTGATGGATCCTCATAATTTTTCACGTCTCCTTTCTTTTTTTTAATCTGCGGTGCTCCCATAGCTACTTGACAAAAATATTGTTTTTGCGGATTTTCTCCTTCATTATACGTCTCATGTTTTAATTTGTTGTAATATTCCCAGTAACTTTTGCTCAAGAGCTGTTGAGTTTTAATCGGAATAGTCTTTGGTTTACCAGTTGTAATGTCAGTATCAGCTCGAGGAGAAATAGTCAGTATATTTTGATTTTTCATTATCTCCACCCCTGGAGGATTCAAATCTTGAGGCAGAGCTTGATATAATTTTTTGCAAGAACTCCTTTTCGAATCGACGAAATCAATTGGATGAGGAACATTAATTCGGCTTTTCTTTTTGGATTCAGTAGCGTTTTTTCCAGCCTCGATTTTTTCTGAATTATCCATCTTACCTGATTCACAAGATCTATTTCTCCTTTCCTGGTTTAATTTCTGAGAATATCCGTGGCTGGTTTTTCTTCTCGACCGTTGCCTTTCTGGCCAAAGGAAAGTAAATTCCGAGTCCGTGATGTCTGGCTTTTCTTCAAAGTGTCCAAGGATCTTTTTTGAATAAGAAGTCGAACATCTTCTTTGCTTAACATTAATGTGTGGTTCCGAATTTTGAGAAAGTTTTCTACCATGCAAAACGACATGAGATAAATCCTGTTCAGATTTCATTTTCTGTTTAAACTTCGAATTATCTGTGTGTCTTCCTTTTTTTTCTTTATTGTTTGCTTCCCTTTCAATTTTGTCTTCGTTCTCTGAGAACTCAGTTCTGTTAGGAGAGTTGTAGAAACATTCACCTTGAGTCTGAAAAAAGTTGATTTGCTCATAATCTTTAGCTGAAAAATTACTTTCTTCGCCAGCAGAATTATAATAATTGAAAGGCTTCATTTTTTGGTTTGATAGAAGATTTTTTTCAACATATTCCGAATCAGTTGTTGCTGGCATACAACTGTCTTTATCGTCCAAGATGTTATGTGCTTTACACCGACTCCTATAGATTTCGTCTTCTGACAAAGATATTGATTCTTCACCTGATTGTATTTGATCGTCTACATTTTTTGCTTTTGAATTAAAGAAGCTCTTAAACCTCCCTGAACATTTGAAATGATTTATTTCATGTTTGGAATACATTTGCCCGGCTTGAAAATTTGCTCTCATTTTACAAGGGCTTTGGGATGAAATTTTTTCCTCTAATAATTTTTTATCCTCTCCATAGAATTGTTCTTTTGAATCGCTTGCTAGTTTGCAGACAGTTGATTTGTATTTCTGGTTCGACAGAACCTTTTCAGAATTTTGGCATTGATTGTCTGAAAATAAATAAGATGAGATTATATAGATCATTTTAAATATCACTATAAATAATCAAATTTCATCTACCGTTGGATCCCGTTAAATGGTTTTTACAATCTACTGTATTTGAAGTTTTGGCATTAGAAAACTGACACTGGGAAGTTTTTTTCGTGATTATTCCTCTAGGTTTTTCCTATAAAAAATTATTTTTTTCTTTATTATTTAGCGTCATTTTAGTTATTGTCGAATACAGAAACAAATTTTTAAAAATATTGCAAGTTATTTGAATTTACTTAAGCACTTACTAGCATTTTTGATTTATTTTCATTTCTATGAGGAACATTGCTTTTATCTTCAAAATTGTCTTGAGATAATTTGCAGTCAGTGCGAACTAGATCGCAATTATTTTTATACGACATTTCGGAAACATTTTTTTGACATTTGGTATCTTGAGTAATATTTTGAACTTGATTCTGGTTTTCCTTATTATTGCAGTTTTCGTGAATATGAAAATCAGTCTTCTGTTTTTCTAATTCATTGCGTTCCTCTCCTTCAATCGTCGCTCTAATTCCAAGAATTTCTGTGCATTTAGCTTCATTGACTTTCTCTGCTTCTTCGTGGGTTACTTCTTTACTGTTAAAAAAATGTAACAATAATTTTTATAGAAAGTAATTGATAGTGAAAATTATAAGGAGATTTAGATTGGGAATTATGAAATATACACGTTAGTATCCTTTTCTGGTATCGAATGTTCTACTTTCTCCGTAGAAGATAAAATTTTATTAGGAATGACGTGTGCAGAGCGACTTATTTCAGCAGGAGTTTCATGTTCATGCTCTTGCGGTTCGGTTGATGTCATCTGACTTTTCACAGTTGTTACTCTGATGTTTTAAAACAGTAAACATATAATTTTAATAAATATTTTTTAATTTACAGAATATTTTTGAATATTTTATATTCATATTTTTATTGGTCTTAAAAATAAAAAATTCAGAAACCTCTTAAAACGCGGATCAATGCATCCTGGTCTTCTTTTCAAGGGTTGTGTCATGGGCTGAGAAATAGGAATATTACTCGAGCCGTAGTAACTCGAATCTACAGTTTCTCTGGAAGCGACTCCCCTCATAATTCTAAAACCCGTCATTAATTTTTTAATTAAAATCAAATGGAATTAACATGAAATAGTAAATTTGTACTTATATCAAACACACTGAGAATTTGGTGTTCTCACAATAGATCGACTCCTTCTAGGAGTTGCGGTTACTGTAACAACACATGGTTGGTCGATGATATCACCCACATTATCGGCATATCTACGTTGTGGAATTTTTGGCCACGAAGGATCAGCAGGAATTCTTGAAATAAATTACAAACTTCACATTAAAGACCCAAGAACTATAAATTATCTATAAAAAATATATTTCAAACATACCGCAAAGTGCTACCATTATATTTTCGAGGACTTGTTGTTAAACATTCACTATTTGCAGCAAATTTAAACGGCGGTTGAGGAATTTTAGTTTCGGGATAAGCAGCTGTTAAGTTACCTTTTAAATGTAATGGGGAGGCGGAATTATTATCGGGACATGCCATAGCAAGCAAACGATGCATTTTATTTGTAATTTTTTTTTCAATTTGTATAACTCTTATTCGGAAATGAAATTTAAAAACTCTTTTTCTGTAGTTGGAAATAAAAAATGTACTGATTATACCGATCTGAGGTGCATGTCAACCTATATTTCAATCTCGTGTCTGTCAAGTCCGGTGTTTGTCTTTTGTCCTTGACAACAAAGATTTTGTTTACATTAACTTGTTTAATTATACTCTAATTTATACACCGTGTACACAATTCTAAGCTTAATTATACAGGATATTTACATTAAATATACAGCAGCGGTACATAAAGGAACAATTACATACAATAACAGGATTATATTTTGTAAACTGATAAACTAATTGTAAAATTTAGACTTTATATTCAATCATCTTGCTTTTTCGCACCACATTCATTTATATCACAAAATCAAGCTAGCGTATTTAGATTTCGCTGCAAATTATTTATAATAAAGATAATAATTTATTATACCAACAAAAATATTTCGGTAATAATATAAAATCGCTTTATTTATTTATTCATTATGAATTTTTCTTTGTGTTACTGTACCGTATAATATTTAATTTTCATAAAGTATTGACAAATTTCGATGGAAAAACACTTTCATGAATGTAGCGATTTGATATAATTATCAACAATTTCAAATAATCTGGAATGGAAAGTAGTAATCTAAATACTTTGTATTAAAGCATTTATGTTTTAATGATTGAAGTTTAATTATTCAAATTCAATGTCTTTAAAATCTTTGATGATTACAATTTAGATACTATGTGCGTATTAAATTAGAAAATTTTTTAACAAAATTTGATTGCATCTAAATTGTCGTGAGATTGCACTTTTTTAATACTCGGAGACGAAATATATGTGCTTATGTGACTAGAATTGCACATCTTTCCAAGATTTTGATTCCTTCTCCTTACAATTAGAGAATTTGGATAAAGCTAGACTCGATCTTTTCGAATTTTTACTTATTATCATACTTTCAATTTAACATGACGCAATTCTGATTTGGTCTGGGATTCAGTGCCTTATGCTTGTCAGAATAAAATTCTTAAATCAACGTAAAGCTATAAAAATATCTCACTAACGATGTCTTAATGTTAAGCTAGACTTTAAGACTTAAATGTTTTAAAGAAATAACTAAGTACGTGACGCATGGCATAAGAATAAAAAATAAGGAATATGTCGATAAAATCAGTCCTGGTATAGTAAGAATACTTGCGAGGACAGTATCACGTCGAAGATCAGTTTCTATTTTTGAATTAGAAAAGTAATATTCTTAAAAATATAAGAATCCTGTTTCCTGAAAGAACCGGAACTAATTTTTAAATAGACTTTGAATAAGAAAATATTTGTCCGAGTATTAGTACCGAGAGATAAATAACTTCGAATTTAAGTTCCTGATTCAGAAAATTTCAAGTGGAAATGTTCAAAACTGAATATATAAGTTGTTTATTTCTCGATTTATCCAACATAACTTTTGTTGGCCTATTTCAATTTTTAATTGTAGTTTTGAACAATCGGAAAATGTAATTTGAGTTGATTCCGGTTCTTTTGAATGATTACATCTCGTATATATATGTTAACACAGCAGGACGCAAACATCAATTGGATAAAATGTGGCTAAAACTTACGTGTCGTAATGTACATATTTGTATTTCAGTTCACGTAATGTTCTTATGTACGGATGTAGACTTTGAGCTTAAAGTTAGATTAATATTTGTAATTATTATCTGTATATTTTATTAGACAAAAATGTGTCCTTTCACTTTCAGACTTAGTTGTGTCGTATATCGCTCGAAAAATTTCTAAAATGATAAGCTAGTGTAAGTCGATCTGTCGTCTATTCTTCTGTAATTTATATCTCTGAATAAGTTCAACACGTATACTTTTAACAGTGAATATAAATTTACAATGGAAAGAAAGCAATTGAGAATAGCAAACAGCAATGCAAACTCTTTTGTACAGTGAGTACACTTTGATAAAATAACATTCCTGTACATTTTTTCATGATACTTAGTTTTGGCGGAATTTAAATTGAAATATTTACTTTTACTCTAAGATAAAAATTGAAAGTAGGAGATTCTTTTAAATGATTATGTAAAAGTTTCGAGGATAAACACTTTTGTGACGTTCGATCATTACAACTTTTTTCTTTTACTATCTTTTCGCAAATCGGTTCGAGATTTAGTTTAAAAAGTACGACCTAATAAGGAGTTGTCTAGGGTTCAAGATCATTGTTGTAGTTTCTTTGTGCTTGTTTGAAAAGCTCGTAAAAAATCTAGGTACGATAAAAGATCTATTGTTTCAAGTTAGTGCTTTCAAAACTTAAGTAACATGATCTGGTATTATTGTCTTTAATTTAAGCTTCATGCTCTCCACTATTCAAGCCGATCAGCGACTCAGTCTGCTCAGCTTCTAAGTCTGGTATTCTGGATATTGGAAAAATTGGATAAATCAGTTGATGTCTACGTATAAAATTTTAAAATAATAATAAGGAGTCTGTAATATTACCTAATTGATCTGCTTCTGCGGCAAATCCAGACGTAAAGTCTTTTTAGCAGGTCCAATACTGGGTCCCAGTTATCGTAATAAGATAAAAGAGATACTGTTAAAAATGCCAAAATCATCGGGATTGTTCCCAGGTAGAAAATGCATGAAATTGTGTGCTTCTTCAGGAAAACATTTAGCATCATGGACATCGGCACTGTTAACCCGACTGCCAGGGTTGGGATGAGGGACGAGGTGAAAAAGCAACTCCTGAAAGTGGAGAAAAATTAATTGAAGTAACCGATGTTTATAGAATTTTCTTGGGTTGAAACAATTATTTCGCGCCAATTGACACTAAAAACTTCAAACATTCAACGTGTAGACACGTTTAATGAAAAATGAAAAATCATACCAGAGCCAAATGATTTCGCTGAGGAAGTTAAATAATCCATTAACAATTAAGACAGTCCATTGATGGTGGGTGGGCCACTCGAATTCCTCCCAATGACCGTAGTGCAGAATGAAGAACAAAGGCCACAGAAGGGCAAGGTTAAAAAAGCCAACAAAGCCAAAGAACATTGGGACGTCCAGCTTCTCTTCATTACCCGCTTTTCTCGTTAAAAATACAATGTAAATTGCATACGCCAATGCACTGACTAGAGCTAAAACTATGCTAGTTGGTATCTTACTCGGCTCTATTTTGAACTCTGAATAACCAACTAATATCTGCAAAATGAATACAAAAAAACTTATGAATCTTTTTCGCATAAATATAAATTCTAATTATTCTAAAATTTATTTATTTATTACTTACGAGACCAAATATGCTAATGGAGACTGCAACCAATTTAGACAAGGTGAATTTGTCTCCTGCGTTATTTGGGAAGCAAGCAGCGAGGAAAAGGATAAATAAACTAGACGTCGAAGACAATACTGTTACAATTCCTGCTCCTGCTTCATCCAGTAATAGTTGATTCGTATAATTCGCGATGAACCACTAAGATAACGAGAAGTTTTTTGTAAATTCTTTTTCGATAAATATTCTAATTTCGAATTCTATCAAATATGGTATGAACGCTTTAATTCTTTTATTTCTATATGGAATCTTACAGTTGAAAATTACTGTATTCAAGTTTCTAACCAGCCAATCCTTTTATTTTTTCATTTTTATTTCTCTATTAGTTTTAATAGAAGCGCGATAAAAAATAATATGCATTACTCAGAATACAACACAACGATTGCTGTGTTTCATCTCTTGTAATGCAAAATACTATTGGATCTCTATTCTTTAAATAAAGCTTCTACCAGTTACCGTCACCCATGGTTACGGGTTATTTGTTCAATAGTCGTTTAATGCCAACGTTAAATATCAAAAATTTAACTTAAAGCTCATGTGGTTAAATTGAAGTGGTACACTTTAATAACTTAGAAGACTATAATTTGCATAAAATTTGAATAGAAACTCACCAGAATGCAAAACATGAGAGCGATTTTGGCAACTTTCTGAGCAGAGAATTTGTTAGCTTGCCGTCTAGCATATTCACCCGCTCTTACGCTGGCTTGATAACTAAGTCTAGCTAGAACGGCTTCTGTAGCGACTGTTTCTGACATGTGACGAACTTCTGCCAATTTGCTAAATCTCACTGATCTTATCGACGAATCGTCGCTTTCGGTTCCAGAAGAACGGTCGCACTGATCTGGCGTTTTAATTGGAACGAAGGTCGAGTCGCTCTAAATTTAAAAAAAAGTATTTAAAATTTTTTAAAAATTTATCTAGAACAAACAGACTAATTCCATTTCACATTTTACTAACCAAACTTGTATTGGCTTCCGAATAAAAGTTGTCGTCTTCCACATTTGGATCTGTGTACTAAAATTAAAATAATCATAATAATTGATTAGATATATTTTAAGTTTAAACAATTTTTAATTAAAGAATTAAACTTATAAAGTTGGAGACATCTAAATTCGGAAATTAAAGTTGATTTACAAATATACACATGGATTTAATTAACCGATACTTTTGATACTGAAATAGATAAATAGCATACCATGTAGGTTGTTGGACGGTTGCATTGGTCTCGCCATGGAGGGAAAAAACAAAATCCGAGTAGATACAAGGTAAACATCGAAGATCTAATGTAGGTACTGAAAAATGGTTTTTCAAACTCTGGTCCTCTATAAAGAGTCTGCAAAACAAGGTTCAACGATAAACATAATAAAGATTTTATTAAAGGTTTAATGATTTTATATTTGGAAAGCAAATATATTCTTCGCTTGAACTTTGAAGAACCTTACGTTTAGGACTTCGAGTTTGAAGACCCAAATGATGTCGAACATCAACAGTGCTGCGAGTCCAAGCACAAATTTTTGAGATCTGTTTAGCTCCCCAGCGAGCTTCCGGGGATGTTCCGTCATCCATTGTTGCCTCCGTTGTCGTAGTTCTCTGGCACGACTCATGATCCCACTTCTATATTTTGGCCAATATTATCCACATGATGCCATGACTAACAGTCATTGACTAGAGTAAAACTTAAAACTGTAAAACAAGATCGATAAGCTTAGATTTAGAAGCTGAAGATAAAAGATTGTTTAAAAGTATTTAATTTTCCTTATCCAGAAATTCTACAGCCAAGGAACTTTTTAAGTAATTGTACTTTGAAAGGAAAAAGAGTGATACGCTAGATGGTATAAGAATTTTATGAATATATTAAAAGTCAATCGTGGAGGGTTACTTTTTAATTGGTTATTATGCAGTTCTTAAGCGTTGAACAAACTTTAATTATAAATGTAGTTCTTGATTCAGAAATTTGATCTTGCGTAGTTATTAAATAGATAAAAGTTTAATTGTATAAAATACTGAGACTATGGAAGATTCCCCAGGTATTCTTCATCGATTTTAATGGTCTTGATATTTGCTGTAGTCCACTAAAAAAACCAACACGTATTTTTTCTTATTTCTGAACAATCGGTTTAAGGGGATGAAACAGCCCCTTTTTGAATAAATCGACTAAATAAAGTTTCTCATCTCTCATGGTGAGGAGAATTTTCCAAGAGATTGAATTCCGATAGATGAATTCAAAATTATTCGATTTTGAAGGTTTTGAAACATTTTGAACATATTGAAAGATTAACGTCAACTCGTAGCTTCATGAATACATTTTTAACCTTAAGGAAAATGCATACATTAAACGAGGCATTAGATAATTTTCGTATTAGCTTTACGTAAGAAGATATTGTTAGTGTGGGTTGTTTTAACAGATAAATGAAACAATAGATTTAAGGAGGTGGCTCGAGTACTTTTTACTTTGAATAGAAATCACTGAAGGAGTTTAGAAATATATGCATCTCTCTGACAATTTAAAAGCGAGAAGTATTACATCATTCTAAGAAAAGCGGTCATCAATTTTATGACAAATGAAAAAGAAAGTCGTTCAGAAAGTTTCGTTTTTAACTATAAAAATACTCAAGGTAAATTAATTTTTAAAAATGATATAAGAAGAATGGAATTTTATGAACATTTTCAAATTTTAATATAATAATTTAATAATGGGGGCTATAAGCTTAACGAAGATTTATATTTTTTAAAAAATTATCTTACTGAACTTATTAAATATATTTGATAATTGGAGGTTCTTGCGGTTTTGATAGAAAACCGGAAACCATAAAAATGAACAGTGGAGTCATTATTCATGATGAAAGAGATGAAACCTATCCCATGTGTAATAAAATTGTAATTCATATCACTACGTAGTTAAATAAGAATATAATTTTTAAATTAATAAATCGACGCGAGTTAAAAATCAGAACAGGGAGAAAGGAAACTTCGTAAATCAAAAAATAAGCCGGTAATTTTGGTCTTATTTGACAATTAAGAAAAAAGTTATATTTATAATTAATTTTTTGATAGGATATTTCGCATATCGATATCTAATCACGAAAGTAATTTACCTTAGAGATAACACAAATACGTGTCGTGTCTATAGTCGATCACATCACAAAAACTGGTTTTATGGTTTGCGTATATTAACACTTCACAACATATAAAACATTGTGTTGTAATAATACCGTGAAATTACTGACGCTCGATATTTGCGAGAAAATTTTTTTACCTATCCCGTAAATACAGAAATATTTCAACATTTATCTACCTTTATTACTTTAACAACAACTCTTTTCGGCCATGTTTAATTTGCAGATGACGTTCCGTAGTTACACAAATGGCCGCTAGAGATAGATTAATCGAATTTTTACCGGGAATTTAAAATTTGTTCATTCTTACAGTTACTTAAATTTTAAGGTCTTTTATAAATAATTAAATAAGTAGTAAGAAAGGTCTCCCGCGATACAGGAGAGTTGAAAAAAAAAAAAATAAAATGAATAGGGTCATATTATTAATTTTCATTAATAACTAAGAGAAATATGATCAATTTTATTATAATAACGATTAGTCTAGATTATAAGACATTTATACCTTTATTAAGCATCAGAAGATATATCACACTTTTTCCTTAAATAATTATAAGGTATCAAAATGTAATTTTAAAATAAATTAGGTAAATTTAGTAAATTTTATCAATTTTTTAAAAGAGCAATAGTATTTTTAACAATTAGGTTTTTACAAAATTATAAAAGGAGGAAATCTAATTAGGTAATGTAAATTTATGGATTTTTTTATCCTAAACATTTTAGTGTGAGAAAAGCTTTAACCTAGTGGTTGCTGGGTAACTATACTGACAACAACAATGTGTTCACGTACGATTCAGTAATAGTAAGCAATGAGTAAGCATATGAAAAATCACATTGCGTAACTGGAACTAGTAGTCTTTTTAATTTTTAAATATAAATACTAAACTATTATAATTAAATATTAAAAATTATAAAATGGCTAATAACGCAATTAGTAATGGCAGAATACAACAAGGTAATACGGTGCAACGTACGAGAACCGATAAAAGTAAAAGAGGTATAGTTTTCACGATTTTAATTAGTTTGTATTAACTTATATTTATTTAATGGTACTTATTGCAATTAGTTGGAATTATTATTATTTTAATTTATGAGTAGTTTATTCTAAACTAGACTAAATAATTGCGCTTGAAATATTAATTTCTCTAATTAGTGCCGGATATACCAGCTGTAGAAGTTACAAATTGGCTTTTACATAGACATTATACTCGACATGAGTACAAAATGTGCAACTCACTAATTGAAGAACAACTAGCAAAATCCAACGGAGAAAATGAATATGCTAACTACCTAAAGGTATATAATATCATTTTTTGTTTTTCTAACTAATACCTGCTAATACTAAGAGATAATTTTATATTTAAAAAAGTTCTTTCTTCGAACATAGACCGCGGTTTAAATGAAATGAGTGGAGTTCTGGAATTTAAAGCGCATAATAAATTTATGATAGAAATTTTAGATTCAAAAGCGAAAAATTTGTTTGAGGCCGAATTTAAAATTCTATGCATTTATAAACTTTCGATTATTAATTTTAATAGGAAAATAATTTATTTCTGTACCCTGTAGGGTCTTATTTTGAGAACAGAGGGAAAAGTACAAGAAGCTTTAGAATGTTTCCAGAGATGTTACAAAATTGATTCGTCCAATATTAACAACAGAAAACAAATCGGTAAAACTCTGTGAGTATTTTTATAAAATGAAAAAATGTTGTGATAGTATTGCGTAATCATATTCTTTGAATTTTGGGATGAAATATGTTCTCCAGGTTAAGAGGTCAAGAACCTGGGTCTCTCATGATGGGTTCACATGAGTACAAGGGAGTTCTGCAGTCGATGGCCGTTTTATAATTTTATGACCTGAAGTAGAGTTCTTATGTGTTTGGAGAAATAGGAGATTTGGGGAAATGGAAATGGAAAGCGAGTAGAAAGACAGATTATTTTGCGCATCAGACTTGCCACGTGTCGATTTTTATGACTTTTTTATGTCCGAGCTTGTTAAAGGAGAGAGAGAGAGAGAGAGAGATAGGGATAGAATAGAGGGAGAGAGAGAGAGAGAGTGTTTAGCTAATGCTGGGAGATGTGTGACAGAATATAATTTATAGTAAATGTTTGTTAATTGTACACGACGCATTATGTGACAATAGCATTAGGTACAAAATTCTTAGTTAGAAAAGTCCAGTATTCTAAACTAAATTATTCTTCAACAATATAAAAAGAAATGTTTCAAAATTCAGGTTTATTTAATCAAATTAATTCTTTTGAAGATTTCTTTTGGGTCGCTACAATGAAGCAGTAGAAGTTTATATAGAAGTAATTGCGAATATGACAAAGCCAGATTGGGAAATTCATCACAATATGGGTAAGTTATATTAAAATGAAAACTGTTGATGACGAGAAGAAAATTAATATTTCATGCATAAAAATTGAGAATCTGATCTTTTTCTGTAGGCGAGTGTTACATAAAACTAAAGCAACCGGAAGATGCGATAACGTCTCTGAAGATGGCAATTGAGTTGACAAAGAATGAGGTGCCTTATTTGACGATGGCTAAGCTTTACGCCTCTCAAGATCGAATTACAGATGCTGTGAGCACTTATGCGGCAGCTTTGAAGTTAGTAAAGCTTAATAAATATATGGTATATTAAGCTCTATCTCATCTCATGTAGTAAACTATATAATGTTTAATATAATCAACCTGAATATCTCCAGAAAATCACATTAACTAATATAGGTACCCATACTTTCTCCGTGTATATAGGAGTTCCCAGTAATAAAAGTTCGAATAATGTTTAAGTTTACTCCTGTAAACAGGATAGAATACATCAAATATAAATATTGTATTAACTATATGACATTTATTTCCCTTGTGAGAGGTTTTAATTAACACTATATAACAAAACCAATTAAATGTGTAATTTTGACCTATTTTCGGGGTTTCTAGTGCTAATTCACAAAATGATAAATTTATTAGTAAAGTTTACTAATGAAAGCTTTTTAGGAGTTTAGTTAATTCCCATTAAGAAGATGAGCATCATTATAGGATTCCTTATTATACCAATTACTATAGAATAAGGAAACTTCCCTTTGGAGTAATCAAGTTGATACTTGACTGTACAGCTTTGAGGACTTACTTTTTATGTCGTAGTCGACTAAAGTTTGAAATCCATTAAGAATTCCCAGTACGATTAAATTAACGCACTTCCATCACTTGCATTTGAATTAGAAAGTTAGATCAGGTTTATTCTACGTTATTCATCGTCGCAGCTTCTCTGTTCCCTTTTGCAAGTTTAATGCGAGATTGCTGTCTCTCAAAAAGACAAATAGTCAAGTTCTAGACAGCTATTTCTAGAATAATATACTTTTGAAGATTAAACAATAAACATGTTAAAACCCGGCAGGAATTTTAAACCTTCAACTTTAAAATCCTTGAAATTAAACAAATTTTAATTTAAACTTTAAAATCTAAAAAATCTAAAAAATCTAAAATTTGAGAATTAATAATTAAAGTATTTGAAATTACTCACTCAAAACTTTTGTGTGTTTTAAATAGAATAATTGTAAATAATTCCAGAATTGCTCCTGAGAATGAGAAAATAGCAACGGAATTGGGTCTTCTCTATTTGCAACTGGGAGACGTCACTCAAGCTATTCAACAGTTTGAAACAGCTTTAAAGAATTTACCGGGCTACTCGAAAGCACTCTTACCATTAGGATTTATAAAGCAGGTAAAGTTTACTCATAAAAAGTAAAGTTCTACTATACATATTACATATATAATATTTAGTTTCAAATTAAAACCGTCTCACTTTACATTCATTATTTGAGATACTCTGTTCATATTTGTTTAGATGGGTGAAGAGTATGACACAGCATTATCAAAATATAGATTAGCATCTCAATCAATCCCAGAATCTTGGACCTTATGGAATAATATAGGCATGTGCTTTTACGGAAAACAGAAGTTTGTTGCAGTAAGTAATACCTGAAAAGTATTTTATTTTTATGACAACAAAATTTAAATAATAATTCTAATATAATTTTTTTGTTTAACCTTCAAGTCTTTCGAAATAGGGTCCAGATTTGAAGTGATTGTCTGTTTTAATGTAGATGACTTTGCGCCCCTTCCCTCAATTCCTTATCACTTTCCTAATACCATTCTAATTACATTCCTGAGAGTCATTAGGAGGGTTTAACGTAAATAGAATATCCTTCTCGCTAAAGTTGGTTACTCACCAATACGGTTACTCAGTCCTTACCACTTCTCTATGTATACTGCACATGCTGAAAAAGCGAGTAATCTTTCCTCAAACTTATTAAATCAGTCGCATGCATGAAGATTTCCGGTTTATGTAAACATAAAAGTCTAATTTTTAAAATAATTGCCATTGAAATCAAAGGAACATAATATCTGATATGTCAATTTCTTTAGCTTTGATTTCAAGTATCGCAAGCTAATGTTTATTTATTTAAAGATGAACTTAATTTCCACAGAACACTTATATTTTTTATTGAAGATTTATATGAAAGTATGAAATTGGATTTACCATCATAGGTATTCAGGGTGTTAAAATATATGTCAGGGTAAGGGTAAATAGTAAAGGAAGACAATTCGTCTTCATTTGATTATATTTTTAGTTGTAAAAAGGATTTTTAACAATAATTTATAAATATAGCACTTTGGCCAATTTTTACTTCGGCTAACGAGAAAAAAGCATTATAATTTTTACTTTTAGTATTTATTTTTACTCTAGAAATGGCAATTTAAATAAAAATAAAAATTGTAGAAATACTCACGAGAGTTTTCTTAGAATCATTTGCATATTTTTCATATATTTTTCATGATCGGGTCGATGGCAGTGGGTGTTGATACTTTAAATTAGCCATTGAGATTTTCAATAAGTCCTTCATTGCGTAGGATTGTGTAAAAAATAGTCGATCAATATTAAATTCGTTCTACAATTGTCATAAGGATTTTAATTAGAATACCTTTTGTTAATTAGAAATTCTAATTTATATATTTTTGTCATATAAATGTAACTTTTTTTTATAATAAGGTTCAACTGTGATTTAAATTTAAATTTAAATTTAAATTTAAAGAATAGAAGAAACTAGGACATGAAAATAGCACAGGAGTAAACAAAAGGAGATAAAATACAGTTTCGATTGTAAGCCTGCAGAAAATGGGGTCACTTGAAAGTAGCAATTGCAAAGATTCAAGATAGTCCATCAATTATTGATTTTCTAATAGTTTCAGAATTTTTAAAGTTATTCTAAAATTTTATTTCGGAGAATTAATCAATTTTTGCACACTAAGACTTTTAAGAACATTGGAAATAGCATGCTTTAAATGATTAGTGGAAAAATGAATGTGATAGAAAATAAGGGTCTAAAAATAGTTGGCGATTTTTTTCGTAGGCTATTAGCTGTTTGAAGAGAGCTCATTACTTAAATCCACTGGCTTTACCACCAGCATATAATTTAGGAACTGTTTTTTTAACGACTGGTCAGCCGGCATCCGCAGCCACCTACTTGTGTGCTGCAGTTTCCGCCGGATCTAATGCGGCCATGCCATACTTATTACTTGGACGTGAGTAAAGACACGTTTATTTAAAAAAATTCAGACAAAAGTAAAACTTCGAACAAAGTATTTCCGGGTTTTTAAAGGTTTATTCTTTTAAAATTCTTCTTGTCTACTGCGAATATGTAATTCAGTTTGAAATTATGGAAATGAAAACTTTTTAAGACCAAAAAGAAAGTTTTCCAGGACAAATAAACATATTTTCAGTACCATTTATGGTTTACACGAAGTGATAGCAAAGATTTTTGGGAAAGATTCTTGTCTTCGAAACAATATTTTCTGTTTAAATATTTACTTTTTGTTTAATTTTTTATCCTCTTTTGTTAAAGTGGCTTTAAAACAAATGAACGACTTGGAAGGAGCAGTTGGAGCCTTGGAAAAAGCACATTCATTATCACCCCAGGACCCTTTAGTGCTTATCAATTATGCAGTAGTACTCCACATTTATGGGAAAAAAGAAGCAAATTACATCTTGACAGAACTCAATGACATCATGGCTGTTATTGATGTGGATCCACAGGTAATAAAAAGCGTTAAAGTGAATTTCACTAAAGCGTAGGTAACTTAAAATATATTCAATTATTACTGATCATGTC
>JAUESI010000038.1:10138404-10170539 GCA_032275145.1 Synergus laeviventris | reverse complement strand
TTTCTTGTTCTTTGATACGATTTTCTAGGGAAGTAATTTAATTTGTTAAAGTGCTCTTTAGCTTTGAAGTTTACCTAGAGAAGAAAAAGAAAACTGGTTGCTGCTCAAAAACTTTGAGAGAAGTATATGCAATATATCATTTTAAATTTGGGTCAATCTGAAAGTTTTTGAATCTTATAACATGTAAATGTGCATTCAGTATTTATGTGTCATTTTTTTTATTTTCTTAGATTTCTCAAACAGCCAAAAAACTTTCGAGCAAACTTCGAGATGAAAAAAGTTATGCGGAAGAGAGAAGAATTTTGGGCACCGATGAAGTTTAGTGAATGTGGAAAATTAATATTAAATCTGAAATAATTTAACAAATTTTCCTGTTCTCCTTTTCTGTCGGGCATTCACCCTTAATTAATCCCCCTCCCTCCTACTAACCCCCACCCTTTCACATATTAAAATACCACATGCACTGAATACAAATTCAATATTTGAAAAATAACTAATGAATGGAATATTTTGTTCCATAATTTCCTTCATCACAAAGCTTATTTCATAAAGTGTGATTTTATGACAGAGCGAATGTAACGTGATAAAATTTTCTACTGGTGAAATCGCTTTGCATTTTAATGAATTGCTTTTTCATTTGGAAAATATATACTGTTAGGCTCCCTTTTATAGGGATATAAGTGTATTTTGACGTAATAAATGTTGATAAGGGGTAGGTGAGTTTTCAGTTCTTATTTGAATTTTATGAGTTGCTGAATAATATGAGTATTATTTCTGTAATAACTTTAGATATTATGCCTTTATAAAATAGACTGCTGAAAATGGTTTGTAATTCGTTTTAAATTGAATATACTTAATTGTGCTAGCATTGAAAAGCTTAACTCTCCTATATGAAAACAAAATATAGTGGTCTTTTTATTGTCACTTTTACGAGCGCAGATGCGCTGTTTTTCAATATCTTAAGACATTCCTGGCACGTTTCTAGCACAGACAAATGATGTAGTGAACTGTAGCCTCTGTAAAAGCGTTTTCGTATTCGGAACGATGGTGAGGATAAAGCTTCGTAAAATCCGATCGGATTAAGAACTTGAAGTATTTTATGAAACTTTTGATAACTTTCCCGCTTGTCACTCTCAGTCAGTCGATAAGTTGAAAGTCAAATTTTCTGTTGAATTTAGAAATTCGAATTGATTTTTTCACTTAAGTTTGCTAACTCAAGAATAACAATATCTTCATAACATCGCACTATAATTTATTCATATAAAAAAGCAGAATGCGTTATGAGTCTATATGTCTTCACGATGGACAAATCCGCGTGTAGAAATTTTCAACCCTGGTTCAGAGTGGGGATGAAACCCCCGATCTGGACTAGAGTTTCCCGAATTGGGCCACGAAAAATGTCTACATGGGCAGGTGCAAATATGAACCATTTTCAATAATTATACTTCAGGAAGGTATTTAGAAAATTATACTGCTGAGGGGATAAAATTAATTTCACATTCTTCGATCTCATCTTGTAGCTTCTAAGGGGTGAATTCGCATATCTCCTCGTACTTGCTTCCATCTTTATATTCACGCAATCAAACGAATATATATAGGATCATACACAAAATACGAAATATTTTTTTCGCTCTTTTTGCCCCCCTCCTACCCCCTATCGTGATAGGCCGTGATATTTATGAGACCCTCCTTGAAAAATACGAGATAAATTTCCCTCCCCCCTGAATATTATAAAAAAATATATAGTTTTAAAGTATTTTTTGTAATATGATGGGGGAGGGAGATTTATCTCGTATTAATTAGAAAATAATATTAATTAATTACAGCTTACCTTACAAAAAGTAACCATGTGTATTGTCTATATATTTTTCCAACCGTTAATTTGCATTATTATATAGTTAGTAACTTTTTTGAGCCTTGCAAATTAACGGTTGGAAAAATATATAGACAATATTATACCTATAAATTTAAAAAAATGATTGAATACACTTGCAATTGTTATGCTTGAATTTCTTACTTCTACAATAATAATTTAACATTTTTAAGCTTCCTATTATATTGCCCGGGGAATTTAAGGTCTAAAATGTAGAATATACTAATTTATCAAAAGTTAAAGGCTTTTCATTAAAAAAAAACTATTCGTATTTTTAATTAATTAAACAAAGATTACCTGAATTAACATAACACTATTTGTTATTATGTTAATATCTAGTATCCAAATGTAGTATTTTGTTTTCTCTGAGTTAAGAATTTCTGCATCCATCTTTTTCAAATCGTTCTTGAGACGATAGCTGCAATATAAATAATATTACATGCTAAGAAATTAGAAATAAAAATTGAGATTCTCTATATTGATTATTTACTATTTTTTACCTGATTATTGCAAGTAGTCCATAAGCGTGGTAAGTTGCAATAGCTAGCATCGCTTCATTGGACATCATTAGCGATAAATTAATGAAAGCTGTAATTCCATACCATGATCAAAGGGAAACAGTATACTGCATACCATAGACTAATTGCTTATAGGCCGAGTCTCATTTAAAGTGATTAGAATATCAAGAACATATATTGGTGTCATTGATGCTGATACGAATATAAGAATTTCTAATTCCAATATAACTGATAAAGTAGCAGTGCTATGGGAATATTAGAAAAACGGTGCTAATAATAATTTGCTTATAGCGATTAGAAAAACGAAATTTCATTTTAGACAAATATTTCGTTTTTAAATCAAGGCAAGATCGGAATATCTTACTTTTTCTTGACTGCAACTGTAAATGGCAAGTTGACAAAAGCACATTATAATAAAAGAGAATTGTGGCAGACACTCCAGTGTTGCGTCTATAATGTCGTTGCCCCAAATCGCAATGAGAAAACAAAACTAGACACAAAAAGAGGATTGTTTGTACTGAAAAACAGCTAATAAATAATTTAAAGATCGAAACATAAAGCGCAATATAACTGATTTATTTTACAAGGTACTAAATTCTGTAAAGTATATTATTTTAATTATCTCTATAGTGCTTTACACAGAGCATTCTCATAAAAAATTGGAATACATTATGAGTCCATACCCTATACCAGAAACAATGCGTCTGATTGGTACATAATTTTCAGTAATTATTGACAATTGAATGAAAGAATCATAGACGGAAGTGCTAAATAATATTGTATCTTCGTGCTTAGCTCGATATTTGCAGGATGAATAACAACAGCTGTTACATTTCACAATTATTATAGATTGGTATACATCAAAGTTAGTTTCGTTACACGTGCAAGAGGTGTTAACGGAAATTAATTAAATTAATTTGAGAAGTTGCATATGGAAACGATCAAAATTCAGAAACAGTGCTATAGAGGGTGAAGTCGACATGATTGGCATGTTATAATTAAATGACAAACTTATTAAAAACTATATAAAAAAAATATCGTTTTTCTAAGTAGAATAACTACACACTTAATAATTAATAGTTATTTTGATCAAATAATTTACTTTTAAATTATTAATTTGATTCAAATTAATTTGAGTAAAAAGTTGCATATAATGTAGTTTTTGCAGACCAGCAGAAAATTGGTAATGTCGTTATTCAGAAAAATTCTTATTATCATGCTTGAAAGACACTTTTATTTCCAAAATTTTCGAAAGCAGTAAAAAACTATGTCTATTTTTTTCTTTAAAGTGTCGTATCTCCATTTATTCATATATCTACAGAGTAAATTATTAACAAATCGGAATACTACACATTAGAAAAACTAATAATGCTCTTTTTAAAAATTATATGTTGGATTTGTCACATACCAGAAGAATTTTACTGTAACGATGACAGCATAGTGAAGTAAGAAAGTGATGATTTGATGATCTTTAACGTTAAATATAATACATTAAATATTTATGTCGAGAAAAATTTTAAATATAAGTTTGAACAGACTATATTAAAAATAGCGCAATCCTTACCTTCGAAAAAGTGAACATGTTAATAATACATATTTTGCTAGCTGTTAATTTACATGGTCTGTGAGCTTGCATAGTTATCATTGTTAATAATTTTTTTGATTTTTCCGGCATATCATACCAAGATATCGAGTATCTAAATTTTTAAAATGATTTCATAGACTTAGAATCATTATATAATTTAATTTTTTATGTCACCAATAACAAAAACGTGAAAGAGAAACTTACGCAGCATTTGCAATTTCGAAACTCTGATCTATTAGCTTCTGAGCAGGTAGACTAATGACGAAGGTATGGAAGATTGTTGCCATTGTGAAAGATCCAAATTTTATGGTATTAGTGAAATTGCCTAGAGAATTTACAACCTAAGGATATAGACTACCTTAATTATGAAAAAATGAAGTTTTTGTCATATAGAATAAAGCAGAAAACGTAAAGTTCACCTGAATTAATAAAACACTGGTGATTACTGTATTCCCACCTATTGTGAAGAAAAAAAATGGAGAGTAAAGAGACTCTAGGATATTAGAATACCTGAAATTTCATGTAGATTTTCAATATTATTATTCTGTTGCTATTATATACCAATTTTCATTTGAGTGAAATTTTAATTTATGCATTTTGATTGTTCTTTAAAAATATGAATCATTGGCTATAAAATCAAGAGACTTTGCTGTATACCTAATCGCATAGTTGTGATACTGAATGATAAAAGTCATTTCTTTATAAAGACAATCTTTTTTGCTTTGTTCTAAGCTATGCTTTTTTGAATTCACAATTTTCAAAACGTTCTTGAGTCGATAGCTGTAACGTAAAATAACGAGATATCTGTGATAAATAGCATATCTGATTAAAATCTAGGAAATTTTTTTTACTTTCCTGTACCAGATATAAATTTACTTGGTAGACGCTCATATCAAAATCAATTGTTTGAAAAAATTATGCTTACCTGGTAATTGCAAATAATCCACAACCGTGTCGAGAAACAACTGCAAACATTGCTTCAGACGAGAAGAAAATAGACAAATGAATTAGAGCTGTTAAAGTACCGTGTACTAAAATCCAGTTGAAATGTTCGTTATGGTCGAAAGGAAACAATATTGGATACACCATTTGTTTTGGACGAGTTTCATTTAAAGGTATTAAAAAATCAAGTGTCATCGGTATCAGTGACATGCATATGAAGGTAATAACGGTTGAATAAATATATCCTGAAAATGTTTGAAATTGGAGTATTAATAGCTATCTCGTTTAATAACATACGACGACTTTTTTTTGCTCGAAACGAACAACAACCTAAAGTTTTAAAAACAAAGACTCTATACCATCGGAATTTCCAGTTCTTTTCTAATATTTACCAGCATATACTAAAGTGAAGTTTCTTCCGCTTTCTGCATATTCATGTAAAATTTTTGATTCCAATCTAGAAGACCATGACTTCCAATCGTTTTTAATACAATTAACAAGTAATAGTAACTACACAAATTAAATATATGTGCAAATTATGGTTTTTTTCTTGATCAGAGGAAATATATATTTGTACTTTTTTAGAGAGACAGCCAGAACTGTAATTATCATTAAAATAAAATCCTGCCTTACTTTATTTTCTTTGATAGTATAAAGAGTTAGTTGACAGAAGCACATTATCATAAGAATAATTGGCGAAAGACACTCAAGGGTTGCATCTACGTCATTTCCCCAAACCGCCAAGAGAAACCGAAACTAGAAATATTTAGGCTTATAACAAGAAATAGAATAAAAAGAACACAAAAATAATTTCTTAAATGGTATAATTAAAAATCGAAGCGAATAGTTTTCAATTATGTTTTTTCAGTATAATAATTACCTGAAGAAAAAGTGTAATAGTGACAGAACAGAAAAGGAAAGTTCTACCCATGAGCTTGTTTTTTGCTGTTTGATAAACCCACTGCCCATGGCACGAGAGGAAAAATTTGTTTATTTTGTAATATCTACAATCAAAAACATCCATTTCCGGGCGAAAACTTCTATGACACTGATTCATTTTACCAGAGAGTAGATTCAGTAAAGTATTATTTTCATTATTGCTATAGTGTGCTTTACACAGAGCATTATAAAAAATCAGAATACTTTATGAGTCTATACCCTGTACCAGGAACAATGCATCTGATTCGTAAATAATTTTCAGTAATTATACCATGGGGTGAGAAATGAAAGAGAAAATCAGACACGGAAGTGTTAAATAATATCGTATCTTCGTGCTTAGCTCGATATTTGAAGGGTGAATAAGAAAAGCTGTTACATAACACAATTATAGGTTGGCGCATACAAAGTGAGTTTCGCTGAAGTTATATTAGTACAATAATTCTTAAGATAATCATACATTTGTTATAGGCGATACGTTGTTTCTGAAGTTTCCTTTAATTACAGAAAATATCCATTAATCTGTAAAACTCCAGAAAATTCTGTAAGTTTTATTCTCAATTATGTATCAATTATATCTTTATCAGTTTTTATAATATATAACTTTTATTATGCGACAGTTTTACATACATATACATAGCTTTTAATACAAAATATTAGGTATATATATTTTGAAATTAAATATTGGATTTGTCAAAATACTAGAAGGATTTTACCGTACCGATGACAGGACAGTAAAGTAAGAAAGTGATGTTTTGAGGATCTAAATTAAGTAGAAAAAGTATGAAATTATTTAAAAAATATTAATTTAGATTTTAGATATCAAACTTCATTCTAGATTTGAATTTCATTCTAATGATAATCATAATAATTACAGTTAATTTTATTAATATCCTTACCTTTGCAAAAGTAACCATGTTAAAAACACATATTTTGCCAACTGTTAATTTACACGGTCTATAAGTTTGCAAGGCTATCATCGTTAGTAATCTTTTTGATTTTTCTGGCATTTCATACCAACTTTCCTGTAATCTAAATTTTTAGATGATTTATTAGACTTTTTGTTGTTATAAAATGAAAACTCAACTTTACAGACAAGAAAGAAACATTTTTTTCATGTAAGTTGTAAGGAATACTTAACGCTTTATTTGCCACTTCTGAGCTATGGTCGAGTAGACTTTGAGCAGGTAAACTAAGGACATAGATGTGGAAAATTATTGCTAATGCGAAAGCTCCAAATTTGATTGTATCAGCTATAGTTCCCAAAGAATTTAAAGTCTAAAAATAAATATAGAATACATTTGAACAGTTTATTTGTAGAAGGGGCGGAAGAATATGATGGGGAAAATTATTAGAATATAAAGTTCACCTGCATTAGTACAACACTAGTGGTTATTACATTACCACCTACAGTGAAGAAAATAAGAGGAGAGTAAAGAGACTCAAGGATGTTAGAAAACCTAAAGTTTCATGATAGATTTTAAAAATGATTAAAAAATTTGTCAATGGTAATTGGAATTTCAAATATTAAATTTTGATTCTATAAATCATGAGATTATAATGCTATAATTTACCTAATCGCATAATTATGATAGCGAATAGAGAAAGAAATTTCTTCATAAAGAATATCTTGCTTGCTTTTATTTATGCCAAGAATTCTTGCGTTGGTAATTTCTAAAATGTTCTGGAGTCGGTAACTGTAGCACAAAATACCACAAAGTATATATGAAGTGTAAAAATTACAAAATTTAATAAGTAGATCCGCAAGAATAATTATAACATTTATTTTATTGTAAAAGTTACCTCGTTATTGCAAACAATCCACAGGCGTGTTGTGTGGTTACAGCGAGCATTGATTCGGCAGAAACAAGAGTCGTTAAATTAATGAAAGCTGTAACACCACCGTGGATTAAAATCCAATGAAAATATTTATCATGATCAAAGGGAAAGAGTACTGCATACACTAACTGTTTAGGCCGAGTTTCATTTAAAGGGATTAGAATATCAAGAATAATTGGTGTCACTGATGCTGTTACGAATGTAAAAACCGTCATAGAAACATATGCTGAAAGTATATTTAAAATTCAGCTACATAAGAAATTTATTAATCGTATAAATTGCATTGATGTTTGTTTAAGATAATTTTCATAAGAAATGATTTTTAGCCCTGAGGAACAATTCAAAAATTTATGATTGCAATAATAGAACAAAATATGATGTTTTTAATACTTTACCAGCATATAATATAGTGTAGTTCCTTCCACTTTCTGCGTAATTCCGTAGAATTGCCAATTCCATTCCAGTTGACCATAACTTCCAATCGTTTTTAATATTATTAATAAGTAATAGCAGCTGCGAATATGAGATTAAACGATTTACAAATTACAGTTTTATCATACGCGTATAGGAAATACAGAGGTATGTGCGTCTATACAGAAAATTATTGATATACCACAATGATTCTTGTCAGTATATCAAGAATTTCAGTAATCATTACTATCATAGTATAGTACCGAGTACGATATTATAGTACTGGATACTATTATGTAATGATGGCAACGTTACCAGCATTGCATTCTGAAAACGTTAATGGTATTTTTTCTCTCCTAGTATAATTAAAACTAAATTGTAAAATCTTACTTTCTTTTGACTGCAACTGTAAATGGAAAGTTGACAAAAGCACATTAGAATAAGTGTAAGTGGTGGCAAACACTCCAGTGTTGCGTCAATGTCATTGCCCCAAACCGCAAAGAGAAAACGAAACTAGACTCAAAAAGAGGATTTTTTTTGCACTGAAAAATAGCTAAATAATTTAAAAGTCGAAACATAAACCACAATTGCGGTTACAGAGCAGTAAACCAATTTCTAAAATATGTAATAAAAAGACAAAGCGTAAATTATTTTCGTATATATTTTTTGAAAATAATCATTACCTGTAAATAAAGCGTAGTAATAAGGCAGAAAAAAATGAAAGATCTTCCCAGTAGCTTTTGTCTGCCCGTTTGAAAAACCCACTGTCCATGACACGAGAGGAAAAATTTATTGATTTTGTAATATCGACAATCAAAAACATCCATTTCCTGGCGAAAACTTCTATGAAACTGATTCATTTAACAAGAGAGTAGATTGAGTTAAGTATCATTTTAATTATCGCTATAATGCTTTACACGTCAGAGCATTCTCATAAAAAATTGGAATACGTTATGAGTCTATACCCAGTACCAGGAACAATGCGTCTGAATCGTAAATAATTTTCAGTGATTATACCATGGGATGGGAAGTGAAAGAGAAAATCAGACACGGAAGTGTTAAATAATATCGTATCTTCGTGCTTAGCTCGATATTTGAAGGGTGAATAAGAAAAGCTGTTAGATAACACAATTATAGGTTGGCATACAAAGTTAGTTCCGCTGAACTTCATGTAATTCTTAAGTATAATCGAAAGCTAGACAATACCATATATTTACAAAAGGAGTTAACGGGAATTAATCAAATCAATTTTGAGAATCGCATATGCATTTTTTAGAGGAATGTTCTTCCTGTAAGATTTAATTTAATAAACTTAATTCGATGTCGAACTCAAACGCAGTTAGGCAAGGAGACCATCAAAATTCCGATACAGTGCTTCGATAATTAAATTCTACGATGATTAAATTCTTGAATTAATTCTTCGAAATTGATGGTGAATGGTTGGTAGAAATTGTTCTTAATCTTAGAGCATATAATGGACGCTATTGGCATATTTTAATTGAAAGAAAAAATTACTGGAAACTGGTATATTATTCCATAGCTGCATTAACGTTTGAGAGTCATAAATGGCATCTCTGAAGATAAATTTCTTTGCCTTTGAAGGTATGGATGTTTTATTAAAATTCTGAAGTCAGAAGACTTAGAACAGAAGGTGAGCGTCTGACAGCATACGCAGTTGCACTACTAAATTTTCTTTAATGTATAGAGCATTCACAATCTAGAATTTTTTACTAGCTTTCAATATTAATATGAATATTACTGAAGGTAACAAGAAATTGAAATATAATGTAAAAAATATAAGAGTGCAGCAAAAATGTTTTAAATAACATTCAAATCAGATTCTATCAAAATGCACGTAACTATTTTTCTATTGAAACACTGTTTTATTTTAACGACAGAAAAATTGAAGTAGAGTGGAGTTTTTAACAAAATAAGAAAAAAGTCTACAAGCCTGATGCATAAGACTTTATTGAACTTTGCTATCTTTGTTTTAGAATATCTCTATATACATATGGTATGCAACACACGTTTCAAGTAAAAACCTTTATACTCTATCCAGAAAACGAGTTAGAGTTTCCCTATAAGAAATAAGAAACTTTTTTCCTGAGGTTTGAAAATATAAACTCTTAATTAATAGTACCGAAAAATATAAATAATATAATTTCAAAATTACAAAACTAAGGAAAGAGAATAATATATAAAAAAAAAGAAAACTAAATGTGATTGTTTAAGAAATATTAAAATAAAATGAATTTATAGACGGGTAAACATTTTGATTTATTTAAATATTTTCGCTTACAATATTCTAGTACATGCGTTGCAAGATCAACATTCTATAGTAACAAAATATATTTACATACATACTATGTTCGGATTTCCAGCTGGGCTCAATAGCTGGCAATCTTCTCATTCAAAAATTATTTCTCGCAATTCACCAAAATGTCCCTGTATTAAATCTAAAGTATCCAATATTTTCTAGATATATAGGTACATACATATATAAAAACCTTTCCATATTTACAGTAATTTTTACATTTAGTTCGTATATATCGATGAACCGTGAAATATTTACATTGTGATTATTAAATAACTTATTTCGAAAAATAGGTATCTAATTTCGTCGTATGGAAATTCGGAACGACTAGACTATTCGTTAAAGAAATAATTGTGGAGAACGATCAGAAATTTACATAATTTATGATGTCTTATACCCCTATACTGTTGTATAATGTATACACAGTTATACATTAAATTTTATTTGCAAATAACACACGCATAAATCATTAAATAATTTATTATTCGATAACTATTTTCTATATAGTTATTACTTACTTATTATATGATTATTTTATTTAAGCACATGATTGGTTGTTGAAAAATTTTAATAATTCAACACAAATTATTATTTTTTTGGGTCCAGATCATGTGACCGGTGGTAATACGGCGAGAAATCGATTGCTGCATCTCTCGTTTGAGAGTCCAAAATAATTGGAAAGAGAGTGGGGTGTGCCTTAAAAAAACATTTTTGTGATTGCTCACACGATCAATTATTTATTCCAATTTAATATAGAAACAAGATTTTTCCTAAAAGATGCCATAATGTGGTTTTCCACAAATGCGACTCATCACGAGTCACATAATCTGACCTTATTTTTATGTGTAATATTTTTTTTATTTTAACGTTACACTCAGTATAGAATTGGAAATTTTAGATCCATCGATTTCAAAGTCACACATGGATAATGTAACTTCAGATACTAAAGATGAAAGTAACACTTTAAAGTTTCTGAAATTTAAAGAATCGAAAACTAAATTTATGTATTATTTAGGGGCCAAATTGAATGGTCTTTACCACTTTCCTGTTCTGTAAAGGTAAAATACCCTGTGTGCTTTAAAGCTATTTAAATATTTGTAAACAATTAAAGATGTACATAATATAGACTTTTTTAATGAGTGAATTTAATTGTAAATATCATTAGAAGATGAAAATTGAGTTTTGTAGATTTTTTCTTGCATTAACTAGTTGTTTAATTTGGCAGGAGTTTCAATATTACTATATGAACAGAAGCTGTGAAGCGAAGCGCGTTAAAACTTTCATCAAGTTGGGTTTGGCTTTAAGCAAAGTAAAATA
This sequence comes from Synergus laeviventris, assembly GCA_032275145.1. NCBI lineage: Eukaryota > Metazoa > Arthropoda > Insecta > Hymenoptera > Cynipidae > Synergus > Synergus laeviventris. Next base: position 10,158,804 of record JAUESI010000038.1, on the reverse strand, counting down.
TTCACTACCAAACTTAACATACCACAGCCTTTTCGGAATGAATGCAAAATTAATAATGAATTAATGTAGCCTTCTGCAACTTTTTAGTCTATTATTGTAATTCTATATATTCTAAAAAAATATCAAAATTAGATTTAGAGAGACACTTAGACTCTTGTAATTATATACATAATTTATCATATATAATTTATTTTGTAAAATTTATAATATATGACTTATATCATTTTTATTATAAAGAAATTAGCTTCTAAAAATTCTGATTCTTCTTTTTACAGTACAAAATATCACATTGAAGCTTCAACGCGATTAAACTTATAAAATAATCATTAATAGCAATAATTACACTGATCCTAACTGTGCGCTTACTTACATGAAAGCGTAATTTATTTTCGATTCTAGCCTCCTTTATCTCTTATTAAATTCGAATTACAAATATTTACAAAATATTAAGGTAATTAGGATGAATATTTATCATCAAAAATCACGTGCCAGAAAATTTAGTATGTTTTTTTTTAATTTTTAATTTTCTAAAAGTAGTAATTTCGGGTGAATTTGCTAACGTGAATCCAGAACAGGATGAAGGACGATCCCACTGTTGTTGCCAACAGCCTGAAGCACTCCTGCGCCTCCGGCCATCCGAATTTAAAATCAAAAATGTACTGTTCGTAACAAATATATTACGTTTGTTTTTAAATAAGCAATATTTTACTAAATTAACACGAGAAGAATTGAGTTAAGTCACTTAAAGGACTTTCATGACTTTTTCGATTTTAATACACATACCTTAAATAATTTCGCAGGAGGGATTAAGACTTCCATGAATTAATAGTCAATGATTTCGCAGGCCTTTAAAAGACCTTATAGAAATTCTATTTCATGATATCATTGGTTTTAATGACTTGAACTTCACATTAAACACATTTCCATTGTCTTCTTCTCTTCCAACTTCAATGGTTTCCAACTGTAACACTTTCATAAACTAGTTTTAAGTAATTCATTTTACACAATTTCTCTGCGTGGCTCAGATACAGGATTTCTTTTTACCCCACTGATACGAGAACGTAATCATACAAATGTACTTTGCACCTCTGTTTGTTGAGAAGTTGGGTGCCACTTTTTGATGATCCTGGGTTTGAAAAGTTGTCCGAAAGTAGTTCGAAACTGTCGTGACATGGAGCAGTATAATATGAAGTTGATAGCGCCATTTATAAGAGCAAGAATGTCCATTATCTCCCCAAAATTGTGATAACAATATCTGAAGAAACAATCGCCTAGCAGGCCAGACAGAAGGCCAAGAATTCCTTGGGGAATCTCAGTTACCAGAAAAAGTAAAAGCACTGCTACTAACATTTTCGTTGTTCTGTAAGCTCTTTTTTCGGATTTACTCGCTCTGCGGGAACAAAAGCTATTGGTGGTCATTGTAGAGGGGTTGTACCCTCTTAAAAGTTGTTTTCTTCCCTTTGCCCTGTTTGGAAGAACATGCGGTTATATTCAGAAAGTCTTTGGATACTTTTAGGATCATGGGATTTGGAAAATCTGAAGCCAATCAAGTTTTGTATATGACTTGTTTATTATTAAAATTATTTAAATGGAACTAGGCAAATTAAGAACATGTTGTTGATTTAAAAAATAAGAAATTAACTTGGAAGAAAGATTATTTCCCGATGGTTTTAGTCAAAAAAAGTGTATCTTGAAAGAGACATCGATTGGAGTTTCTCTGTCTTCGAAAAAAATTAATCCTTATATGCTCAATTCCACAGGTCCACAAAACACGTTTTTCGATTTCACGATTGAGGCCAAACAATTTCTCCGAGGCTACAGTCTCTTGAGACTACAGCGTTTTATTTCTAGTTTTGACTTCGAACGTAATCTAACTTTACACTTCAATCTAAAAAATGTTGTCATTATTTCTGCACTCGAAAGAGAATCTTTTCTTATTATTATGAAATTATGCTGCCTTCTGGTTCAAAGTAAAATTCTTCTCAAATATGAATTCCAGTTCACGTTTAAAAATCATAATTTTGGGGAAAATATGATATTTGGGAATCCTGATTCATATATTCTAGTCTCGTTCACGAGAATTTCTCATTTTTAGTCATATGGCTTGACTTTCTTGTTGGAATTCAAATGCAGGACAAAATATCAAGGGAAAAATAAATTATATTCTTGCCGAGGGCAAATCACCTAAAAAAAGGAGATTTCTCACCTGTATAGAGCTTTTATCAGCCAAAAACTAATAACCGTGAGAATGATACAGGGCAGTAACTTCACGACCACGCTTATTATCCAGAAATTCAAGTTATAGAGGAACCCATTTCTGCCTCCGGAGTAATTTGCATCCACGTGATAAAGAATTTCTGCAGTGCCACGCTCTTTTTCTCTTTTTATCTGGAAAAAACCTTTGTCATAATAATTTGATCTATTCAACTTTCTGAGAATAAATTATGTAAATTGGATAAATTTCGTTTTAAGTAAATTCTGAAAAGTATTCGAAGTTTCTGGTTGATCATCTTCTGGTTATTTTAATCAGTTTTTCTGGTTTAACATTCTGATGGTCAAGATAGCCAGCTATTCTGCTAAATATAACCAGATATGAGGTGGCTTCTCTTTAAATAATATTTTTTATGCATTCAATAACCTTTCTATTGACCTATTATTAATTTAATTTCGGTTCATAGAGTCCCATCAATCTATCAAAATTAGTTGATGTGCCATATTCGAGCCATCTCCTCTACCTTTTTTAATTTGTTGTGAATTACGATTAAATTTTTCGAAAACACAAGTTTCCACCTTACCATTGCTTTGTATTTAGCAAACTAGAAAGGTTTAACCAGTTAATTAACCAGAATTTGTAGTTAACATAACCAGAAACTTTTTAACCAGATGTGTCTAGTAATGGAAAAATAATTCAGGACTTACTCACCCCGAAAATTAGATAAGTAGGCGAGCACGCAATAAAGGGAACCACAAAACTACACCATAGAGCCAACCTACATCTAGCAGCTGTACACCACGAATGATTATATTGTGGAAATCTATAAAACACAATACATTTTTATGATATATCATTTTCTTATCACAATACATCATAAACGAACATATCTATATATTAAAAGAATTGAAAAATTATATATGAAGAATTCCTTTTTAGCATTAATCAAACCGCATAGATGTAATATTGACAGTAGATCTAATTGACAGAGACAAAAATATGGTAAAAGTTGTGGGAAATTAACTTAAGATAAACTCAACATAAAATCGTCTCATTTTTTTCATGAAACATAAATTCTACGTTTTAGTTGAACTACATTTTTTTTAAGTATTTGAATTAATCTAATTAAAGAAAATTTAATTTTTAAATTTCAATAAATTGTGTAAAATAAAATATTTAATCTGATATTTGTCCTAAGTAGAATAAGACGCTTTTAGTCAGACGCGAGTATAATAATTCAAAGAAAAGTTTCCTCGCAGAGTTGTACATTTCTTAAGAATCCTATCTGATTGACTGCATTTAAATTATGCAATTATATATTCTTCGAATTCTCTTCAATTCTCGTCTACAAAAGTTACATAATTCATATTGTTTTGAAGTTAGGAAACCATAAATTCAAATACGTTTCAACAAGCGTATTATCTCTTTGAAACTTTGATTTTAATAATTTATAGATCGACCTATTTCATGGACCAAGTACAAGTCTTTGCAAATGATCTCTTTGATAAATAAAATTATTATTTATGAATTATCCAGTACTTCAATCTGGAGAAAGAGGATCTCAAACAGGGAGTGCACTTTTCATAATTAAGCGCTAAAATATAAATTATAAACGCTATAATATAAAGTATATTTGAAAGCAAATATACTTGTTTTGCGATCACTTTTTTCATTATCAATTAATCTCTTTGAGGGTGGCCGATAAACGCTGATATATAGCTTTCAAATTCTAGAAAACGTAGAAAACACTTTACTCAATAAATATTTGAATTCTACGTTTTTTTGTTCTCTTTTCTGATTATTTTTTGAAAAATAAGGCAAAATTATATTTCTTAGCAAAAAATCTTGCTATCTAGCATTTTTTGAAAAACCGATTATTTATTTCAATACTCAATGTGTGTTTCTTACGAATCGTGAATCATATTGCCATTTTTTCTTTTTTCCCAACTTAATATCAGAGTTACTTCCCGCAGAGAGGTGTTACTTCTTATAATTTACGATCTAGGGTTTTCCCCAGTGGCATGAGTACACTTCGTTAACCTTTGAAGGACAAAAGAGCGGTTCAACTTTGCGTACATTTTTTTTACATTAAAGATTAAAATCTTGACGACTTATGGAGACTTGAAAAAAGAACATGACCACTTATTATTCTAATCTCCACCTACCTAATTATTGAAAGCTATTTTTATTTATTTTCTATTTGAAATTGTGACCAATTTTTTACTTCACTTGTTTATATATTATATATATTTCATTTTTGTCCAAATATGCCCTCGATAAAAGTTGAACACAAAATCGTGAGGTAGATTGGCTTGTCAGAATCAATGGTCTGTATCTAACCAGGTCCTTAACTTTATATATTATATCTATAGGTTGTGTATTGTGGAAACAACTGAGCGTTTAACCTACTTTTAATATTTATGGATCTATCTATTTTAATTAAAAATTGGAAATAAAAATGCTTCTCTGGAAAAAATAATTAGCGATGAATATCAGAGAGATCGTTTTTCTGAAGTGCTTACGTTTGAAAATCTGGAAATTGGAGTCGGGCAAAAAAACTGCTGTCCCAGAACAAAAATCTATTATTTATTTATTTTTGTTTTATTTTTAGAAGAAAAGAAGTACACCCTAATATACTAGTATTCCCTTGCAAAATATGTTCAATTGTGCACGGTGTGTTTCCTGATGAGTAAACTTCCACTAATCCGTCTGGGCGCGCACCTTGTCACACATAATATAAAGAAAAAATTCCTGAAAATCTGACAAACGATGGAAAGGAGACAAACACACTCTAGTCTGCTTGATCAAATATTATTATCCGAATCAGTGTCAGTTTCTGTTATAGATTTTCATCCCCTAACAAATGAGCCCTTCATATTTTTTACTAAAAAAGGTCGTAATAAATAAGGAAAAGGTTAGAAATAATAAAATAAATGAAAATCTATCTAAAAACATTATATTAATATAAGGAATATCTTCTTCATTTTTTAAATGTTTCTATAAGTTTTTCACATTTTGAAACTATACATTTTTGTATAAATATTGAATGGTAACTATTAAGCGAAAACTAATTAATGACCTGTAATTTGACCTCGTTACAATGTGCCATGTATTCTATAGTCTAATTACCTACTTGTATTCAAAGCGATATGCTTCAATGATATTTAATGCTTGTTTAGCAGAATATATGCAGGCATCTACTAACTGAAAATAGAATTTTAAGTAACATATAAGGTGAACCATGATATAATAACCACCTTATCAACTTTTAAAATTTCTTACTGATTGGTAATATCTTAAAATAATGATTCGAATAAATCTAGTTATAATTTACGAAATGAAACTCACTTAATAGCGATATACCTCCAGACAGCCAACGTCAAAGTGAGTGCGATACTGATGGTATGCAAGATATTGGCAAAGTGCATATGGAACAGAACGAAGACTGCCCATCCGTAAGGAAACATCTTATTCTCCGGAAGCACGAGGTACACGTAGATAGCAAAAGGAATATATTCCACCATTACCAACATATCTGCACTGGCTAGACCAGTGAGAATCCTGTTAATGGGTGCAGCTACCATGTCCTTTCGAGTTAGTACCACAATATTCAGAATGTTAGCCACTGTTCCAAATACGCACACCACAAGAGCCACATAGCCATGATAGGCTTTATAGGAAATTGCCAGGTCCCTTGCCAGCCCATTACAATAACAGTCAGTATCAGTTATCCCGATGTTCTCATTCGTCTCGTTGCCATAACCCATGCTTGTCATATAGTCGATGTCCTCATCCGTTATATTGAATTTTCGGAAAATCTCCGTATAGTTTTTTACTCGGTACATCATGGAAAGACTCTTCATTATCATTCTTATATGTAATAATGAAGAATTTTGGATCTTGAAGTTAGGCAAATCGTAGTTGGTTTTAATGTGATTGAACATTCCTTCAACGGATTTTATGTAGGTGCCCAGGTTAGATCACTTTTGAAAAACTGTGGAGTTTTGAATGACTGTTTGATTGAAGTCATGATTTAATATATATCTAAAGAAAATGTGTTTTCAGAAAAAAATGCAATTGATTCAATGACTCGAATTCAGAGGAAATGAATAGAAATTAAATCAATTAAAGTTTCAATAACTATCATCTTTTTCTAAATGCTATTATGTGGGATCTTAAAATAATTTTGAAATGCTGGGAAAATTCAACGGTTGGATGGATTAGTTTCAATAACTCTAAGAACCTGATTTTTAATGGAACATTCTTTCGCTTGTCAACCTATACTTTATGAAGTTTACTTAAATATTGACTTTCTCATATGTCCCCTTTGTTAGGTTTACTCTCTTTTCTCTTTTATCTACTTAGTGCTCTTATTTTTTTTTTTATTTTTCATAAGACTTCGTTTTTATGTAGGGATTTTTCATCTTTTCTATCTAAAATATCTTCTCCGCGGGATATTTTTCCAATCACTCACCCTAAATGCATTAAATCGCCCTTCCGTTCTGATCAACATCATCCATTTCTTTGTTATCATCATCAAACCATTTAGCATAATTTTAAGGGGAAGCGTTTTGTGAATAATTTACTATGCTGTATATTTGTAATTCCGAAAAATTAAGACTGCAAATAAATAAATTATTTCAAGATGAGTAAAACACTCGCCTAACATATCAATACATTTTTAATTACAATGCGAGAAGTTTTCTCAATTACCCATAGAAGAATCTTCATCAAAGTGTCGAGGTTACTTCTTTAGCATGTCAGAAAGAATTGGTTTTTTGATTAAAGACGACGTCTCCATTGAACTTCTTTTTGAATTTCTTCTTCAATTCTTGTAGTTCGTTCCTGATCACTCAATATTTTTCTTCCGGCTATTTCTCAATTTTAAGACATAAACGATTTAACAAGCGAGTGCTTTCCTTGGTTTTATTTGACTTTTTTTTTATTGAACGATCGAGAGGCTTTGTATGTATTGAGGAAGCAAGTCAAGTTTATCGAAGGTCCATAATTCTTGTTGACTTCATTTTGAATTGATATACTCGTATAGTATGTTATACTTTCTTTTTTCGATCGGCCAACAGTCCCTTTAACTCTGCGAGTGATTTCCGAGGTTCTGTAAGAGAAAAAATGTAGACACTTTTGATAAGTGTTATTAGAGTTGTGAAGAAGTTTTATAACTATTGCTTAACTCGAAGGAAAAAGTTTTACAAGTTCAATATTGAATGTAATTTATATTTCTTGGTAAAAAAGTTTTTCCGGTTGTATCGGAGGGGTGAATTTCAGAGAATTCGCAGTCATATGCAATTTTATCCGAGCGAAATGGTTTACGCACATTCTTTTGAGAATGTATTCAAAGGATTAAAACGAAAATTTCCTGTACTAAAACATAGTGAAAGGGTCAAATTTAATTGAAAACATTTCATTGTTGCCTAGATATTCTAACTATTCTGAGTATTCTGGCATTTTGAATTGGATTTTCATTGCTTAGGAACGGAAACGAACTGAACAAAAGTGTACAGGAAAAAGTATATAGCTTTTATTAACGCTTTTGCTTTTGTTATATAAGCTTTTGTTATAATTTACTACAGCTTCACTTTTTGCTTCAAAACAAGGTCGACTTTTTTAATTCAAGTTGTTTTTATGCGTGAAAGTAAGAATCACTTTTTTGGTTAATAAGAAAAGTTTTTTTTTCGAACATCAATCTTGAAACCAATTCGTGCGAATGGATTCTTATATTTTCTGAGATCGATGGATATTAGATTCTATAGTGATATCTGGTGATATATTACATACAACTATTGGAATAATGATTGTTTTAGAAGACACAATTAGGAATTCCACACTTTTCAGATTTTCTCCTTTCTTAAAATCTTTTCGAAATAAAAAATGTTACTTGGATTAATTGACTTAATGAAAAAAAACATTTAATCCTTAATATTTGTTTAGTAAAATTTGAATTACATAAATCAATTTTTCTCACGATGTCGAAGTAGTTACGATGAAAAGGACTTTTTTTCTCGATAATTCAATGCAATGTAGATCGTAAATACTCACTCTGATGAAATTATTGAGCTTTATAGGGGCAATAAATACAGTATTATGACCATCTTCAGTATTATTAACACATCTAAAGAGGCATTCACCAACGTATAAAAGATCTTTTTTGTGCCAATTTACGGTTGATATAGAAATAATGATGCTTAAGATAGAATGATTTCTATTATTTTTTTTATTCTTTTATACATTTTCGCTGTAATTGAAAACAAGTATGAAAAATTTAGGTAGAAATCGCTACAGCGAAATGTCAACACGAGAAAATAAACATTTTTTTTTTATTTTAAAAGTATCTAAAAATATAGCAAAAACTCATAAAGCGAAAAGCACTCCCTGATGTGGAACATTTTACCGAATGAAATAAAACACTTTATTTGTCTTATTTTCATACAATCTCATTGTTGTGCAAGAGTTTAATTATTTGAAAAGCTATTTGTATTCTATAAATAAATACTTCGCGCAGGTCTTGTTTTTTATCTACACACGTTAAACAAAGATCAAATTTTTATTAAAAAAAAAAACTTTTTCCAAGATTTCGATGGCAGAACGAAAATGCTTTGTTAATTTTTATGGTGAAAAAGAGAAAATAAAAGATCGCATAAAATAAAGACCACTTCAGATTGAACAAATCCATTTATGCGAATCGTTGGTTTTATTACTTTCATCGTTGTTTTATTAATAGAGAGAAATCGATCAGCTCATACGTTATTTATGTTGAATTCAATTAATATACTGCTTGAGACACTCAAATGAAAAACTTATAATGTGCTTTTAATTAACATACAAAATATAGAGCCTTACGAGCAGTATCAATATTTTAAATATTTAAAGTCTATTCTCCTCTTTTTATTTAAAACATATACAAATGTAAAAAAATGTACAAATATTGTACATAAAAAAATCTAATAATTGAATCTATAATTTTCTAAAATTTTCCAAATTGTCCAAATGTATTCGAATCAGATGATCCAAAGTAATGTTTCTTTAAAGACACATGGAATTCTTGTGCAGAAAATAAGAGATAAAGACTATTAGAAATAAGTAATATAAATCAAATTAAATCTATGTTGTTTTTCAAATTGTTTACATTTTGTTTATTTTAGAAAGTAATAAAGACAAAGCTGAACGAGTTTGCTATTGTTCTATGGAGTTGTAAAATTTAGATGAACTGCTTCAACTATACCAATGCGGTTAATGTACAATAAAATTCCGATTTTATAGTGGCTGTGTAATGTAAGGATACGAAAAGGGAAAAATACAGTAAACAGTATCCTTAAATATGATCTTCTTTTAAATTTAGCATCAAAACGGATTGTTTACTTAGAAACAAGCTTATACTTTTTTTAGAAATACATTTTTAGGTGTGCGGTTATTTCTTAAGTTTTAGTTATCTTGAAATACCTCATAATCTTGTTTAACATCTTGTTCCTTCGAGGCAGTGTTTTTTCATGAAAAATAAATGTCATGGTCGGAAGAAATTTCCTTCTCTGTCGCAATCGCAATCTTGCTTATTAATAAGCAAGATATTTAATTACACTTAAGTAATTGCAATATTACTCCTTGTGTAGTGGATTAAGAATTTAAAGAGCACATTAATGTCAGGTGTATTTCTAATCTCGGTTTATTAAAATACAGAATGAATATATAGTAAAATGTATAGTATATATGGGATATATTTTTTCCAGAGTAAAGAACGTATAGTTAGTTGTATTGCGAATGTTTATTTTGATTTTTGTTATTGGCCAATCAGCACTTGATGGAAAAACACATATGTTTTTTCTCTTGGTAGAAAAGCGCCTTGGGGTCTACAAGTTTTATCAAACGAATATTGTATGTCGGTGTCTGTATATACTATATATACATATACATACATATACCTAACAATATCTGCAGATCTCTGCCCAATTCCGTGCAACGACATCGTGACTGCAAGCTTTATCGAGAGACGCTTTGGGAATTGTAGTAAGGGTAGTCGTTTCGGTGAAATGTAATGTCTGGGAAAAAACGTCTATGACCTTTCTATTCCCATAGAGATATGAAGAAACGTGACTTCTCGAACTTTATAAATGATTATGGACAGACAGAGTTATTTTCTTGGATAATTCTATGTAGTTTGATCCCTTAATGTGATAAATATACGGCATTAGAAAAAATTTAGACATCCTAAGAGGACAAGAAAATATACATTTATAGAAATTATTGAAGTAGACGAAAAAGCGTCAAACATTATATAGAGTGTTATGCCTTAATTTAAATACCTGAAAAAATAATTTGATTCAGTCGAAAATATTGCGGACACAGAGAGATTAGGTTGTGACAAATTAGAACTAATATGTTTCTTAAGTTTCTTCCGGTTCATCCAACATTTGTTAGAAGTAATGACAATCAATTGCCAGAGGGATTATAGAGTTAGTAAAAGTTAATGAAACTAGTGCTGCGATATCTTCTCAACGTATGTGATTTTGTCACACGTTTTATAAATCAACAACTCAATTCAAAATGCTATACATATAATAATTTAATTACATAAATTTTTCTAAAAAGGATATAACTTTCATTGTGACGCATTTTGATCTCTCAGCATAAAAAATATAGTCAAAGCTTAGACATTAAAAGAAGGGTGCGTCTCGGGTGGATTGTAGGTAGATATAAAGCGAGAGTAAAAGAAGAGAAGAGAAACAGAGTTTAGGTACTCATAAAAATAAATAGGAAATTATTACCTCACTACTTTCTATTCTTTACTGCTTGGGAAGATTTTTTGTTTGTGAGAAACAAAAGTTTTCCGACCGACCACCTTCACAGTTTCAAAGTTAATTCCCTAGCATAATATTAATTTCATTCATGTGCAGAAAATTCTTTGATAATTCGTAACAACAAATTTCTGGTCAAAGCTATGACAACGTTTAATATACTGCATTTTAACTATAAAATTGCTCATTAGCTGATAATTTGCAATCTCATTATTTTTGGATCTAATTACATTAGGTATTTAAATTAGTCAGAATTGCTAAATCTATAAAAATTAAAATTAATTAGATTGGTGAATGTAATTTATACGTTAAAACTTTATGTTTACAAAATATGTTCCTATATAGCTTCGTAAATCAGTACGATGTTTTATTTATCAATGTTGCATATGAAATTTTATTTTTAATACGTCAAGTTTATCTAAATGAATGTAATACCAGGAAAAATTTCTGCTTTACTGGAAGTTAACTTATTTCTCTAAGTGTGGGAGGAAAGAGCCGGACATTAGTACTTGTCGAAGCGACAATAATAAATCAGCGAATTGGTTTCGGTCCTTCATTATTCATTGCGCATCTTAATAGTTCAAGTTCAATGAAATATCGTCGAAATAGGATATAGGAAATTGAAGCATATGTCCCCGTTACTACATTTAATAATGATAAAAGTCAAGTTTCTTTCTTATACATATTTGTAATCATTTCTTGGAAAATACTTCAGAAGTCATAAAAGTTCCAGGGGATGTGACAAGATTCCTTATTATATCATATTATATATTTTATAGTCGCGTTTCAAAATTGAAATTTGTTTTCATCTACTCAGTATAATCTTATTCTCGACTATTTTTTCCACAATTTCTCCTCCTAAAATGGATTCAATACATTATATAAATATAAGGTATAAACAGAAACCATCTGTTCTTTCTTTTTAAATATAATCGATACCTTCGTATCGATTATAAGCAGACTGATTTTGAATAGCATAAAACGTTACTTGAATAATTTACAACAATATTTATTTATACTGCGCAGTTCAGATAACAGTGAAATTTTGGCAAACATTTCAGTTGTACCTATATTAATTAAAAGGTTAGGATAAAAATCTTGCTTCTTTTTTTTTTATATGATTTCCACCAATATTCTTGGTCCGAGAAATTGTAAAGACCTCAATAAATCGTGAGGAAACTGAATCAATAAAGTTAAATCCTTCTAAATCAGCTGAATTTATTTTCTGCTCAGGTCTTGTTATATTAAAAGAGAATCGTTACGGCTACTAACCTGTGCCTATTATATAGACCCATATAGGTAACATACCACATGAAATAAGAAATACAGTAGCCCATTTGGGACTTTTATATATCCGAATCCGACCCTTGAAGTTGATCCTTTTTGTCGAATATATATTTGATATATTTCAAAGAAAAAGGTCTTTCCCTTTTTCGACTCTTTCATTTATAGGAGTGAAAAAAAGTATACCGCAGGTGCTTTTATCTTTGCTGACTTTTTCTATATGAAATTGCTATAACGGAAAAGTGAACTTGATCTGACACAATATTTCACATAAGGCACTTGATTAAGGAGAAGACATTTTTTTATCATATTATTTTATTATTAGGCATTTACTATCACATTATCTTGATCAAAACTTGATTATCCAGCAGTGTTTTCCTTCGTTTTTGTAATAAAAGCTTTGAAAGAACCGGTTATTAAATGAAGAATAATTTTTAATGAACGATGCTGTTTTTTATTAAAAGCATAACATTATGAAATTAAAGAGATGTTCCAAATTTTTTAGATTTTAATAATAATTTGAGGCAGATAATGGAATTTCTCAAGTGTGAATTTCAACAGTTTGAAGTTATCGAACGCTTGAAAACAAATTGTGCTTTTCAGCTTTCAAATTGACACTTCAATTAGGATTGGTGAGGAGTTTCTAGATATAGATAATACTGTATGTTTGGAGGTATTGATGTGAATTGAAATATGCAAATATGTAGGTGGTAAATCAGAGTTGGTTATCCGGTTAATTTCAAATTGCAAAGTATGCATTTGGAATTTACATTCGGCTTTAGGAATTACATTTTATTGTAAAATTTAATAAAATCTCTTAATTTAAATTAGTGGAATTTCAATGAAAGTCAGTGACATACGTCTGGAAATCTGAAACAGTGCAAATTCAATGCGAATCAGTACTATTCAATGTAATTTCAGTCATATTTCACTGACTTCCCGATAGAAAAAGTTATTGAAGTTTTATTAAGTTTTACAAATTTATTATATCGATGCATTTGTAAATTGGAAAAAAATTGTAGTTATTTCAAACAATGAAAAATTTCAAATCTTGCAAAGGATATTCCAAAGAATAAAAATAGTTAATTTAATATCCATTTTTATAAAAAAATCTGCTTATTTCTATTTCTTAAACGCGTAACTTTTAAACGTGTTTAGTCAAATTTGTTTTTATAATATTTATGTCGATGCATGAAAAGCTAATCTATAATATTTAATGGTCGTTTAATAATTTTCCATTAATGAAGTGTTTTGTAAAGTTAAAAAATGTTACCTGCCCTTCGAAAATTGTTATAGGATTGCCTGTTTCTGCTTGTCGGATGAGAGTAAAATGATTTTGAATGCACGGTTAGATCATTGTTCGATTAAATTCGCGCATTTTTTAATTAAAAACTCGGCAACAGGTTACATACTGACAGTGGTTGAAAGACGATATATATACTTCGATACGGTTTCAGAGTCGCGGTACTACTGACGAAAATATACCATGGTCTTCATCTATTTTACCACCCTCTCTTTTCTCGAGGACATCTCTCCTGCTTCAAAGAAGCCTGCGCGATATGGTCCAGGGAAATATCATCCCTAATATTAAATAATCTATAGATTCGTTACGTCCTAAGAAAAATGATTTTTCGTTTTCAAATATTGAAGACTCTATGTCTGACAATGAACCCAGACTTGGAAACCGGATTTGCTGGTCTCGCCACAATTAATTGGGCCCTAGGTCAGGCGCATTGGTTCCATGCTTGACGATTTCCATTCAAGTTAAATATAATTTAGTCTATTTAATAATTATTCATTTTCATTTCCTTGCGCTTAATTGCTTTTCTATAGATACATCTTAAACAAGAAAATGCTTTACGTAATCTGTTATTGAAACTGAATACCTGAATAACCTCTTCAACTCTGGAACAGTATTAATTACATTTAAACGTAGTTAAAGTATTTCCATCTGATTATTGGTTTGTTTACATAATATAGAAAGCTTTATTCAATTTATGTCAGTTAAACTTAAAATTAAACCTAAATCTTAATTAAATTAAATGAATTATATGTTATATGTTATATATATTATATGTTCATTTATAAAAATCCCTTGCTGGAGAAATTAAAATTTAGTATTTGAATGGAGATTGTTTTGTAATATTTGACTGATTTAATATAGTTATGATTGGGTTATTAAAAGTAAATAATTTAAATTATGAAAGGACTTTCTTTACGATTTTAGAGATATGTATAATATTTTTTAAATCGATATAAATTTCAAAATTCACTGAAATATTAAGTTTTCAATAAAATTATCAACATTGAATACCACTTTCTGATACTCTATGATGCTCAATATTGAAAAATTCTTAGAAAGGAAAGAAAATTTGAACGAAAGTAGACGAAGAGAAAAACAAATATAACATTAATATGCACTATATACCCTTGAGAACACGGTTGAAAGATGTGTAGGAGGCATAAAAATCAAAGGAATAGATGGAAGAAAAGGAAAGGAAAAGAAAAAATTCAAGGTCGCGTCCCAGTTGAGAAATGTCTCATGGGGTTCTTTTTTATATTAAATCTAAATTTTGTCCTCTCTTCTCCAAACCAGTTATGATGTATTCCTATGATTCATAAATCGAAAAATATATTAAACTATTGTGCCCGAAAACAGTATTATTTAGTTTACGTTGCAATACGTTATACGTGAAATTCAATTATATATTTTTTCTGCTTCTGACTTTATTAAAAGTTACAGAATATTTCCATCTAATTCTCCAAACCGCAAATATGCAGCGAGTTGTTGAATTGCTAATCTTGGTCTGAATCCATGCAGATGAGAAACCATTTCATTTTCATAGCATTTAAAGCGCATGTGATATTGTGATTCTTTATCACAAGAGCAATTTTACGTTCGTTTCATACAGACGGTGGTAAATGATTTACAAACATGTGTAATTTTAATGAAGATCATTTATTATTACGAACGAAAAGTTGGGGAAAATAAATTGTTCTTATTTATATAGTAAAGTATCATATACCCTTAATTAGAATAAAATATGTCTTTCAAAGTATTAAATGAATATAGGGCATTGGGTCCCATAAAGGGAAAACATTAATTGCTAATTACTTACTTGAATTTCCAATATGGTGAGACCGGCTATATAGTCATATTATATATTTTCAATGTAACAAAGGTATTATTATTATAATTCAACTGAACACGCACATTTTCGATAAAAAACAACGTGTGATACGTGCTTTTAACAACGTCTTTTTAACACACACATTTTCAATTTTTGACCTCGAAATATTATTAAAACATGAATAAAAAGTTCTATAAATTATTTCAATGAATAATCAATAATTTTTAATATTACCGCTTCGTATGTTTCATCGTCTTTTATTTCTTTTTATATTTTTTATACAGTTACATCAGAAATTTCAGTCATTTTCAATACCTCATTCATTGAATGAGAATACCACAACTATGATGTAAAACTAATTTAAAGCTGTACAGATTTCAATCTTAAAATATAGGTGCTAACTATTCTTATTGAATATTTTGTTAAGAATAACCAAAGGATTGTTCGAATGGAAAGCGAAAGAGGGACTTGTCCAATCTTGTTTGCTGATATTGGCCATAAGTCTTACGGTATTTTCCGTAAGAATAGACACTTCCTTTAGAATATTCTGCATTCTTTAAACTTGTCCAAAGGTGATATTGATTGGATACTGCATAAAACTTAAAGCTCATTTATCACCATTGTAGGAAGGCCCTTTTGTGATCGATATTAATAAATGCTTCCTGTTCAAGTTTTATTGAACGTGCGATATTCACGTACTCGATCCTGTATTTATAGCTATTTAATATCACCTCTACCTTTCTCAAGAAAGAGTCTTTCTTGAGTAAGTGGAAAAAGTTCAGTATATAAGGAAAAATAAAGTGAAAAGATAAATTAAGATAATTTTATAAATAAATTAAGTTCGTTCTTCAAAAACCGGTTTAAATTTGAGATTATATTAAATGCTTATCATAATCGTGTTTTGAATTCATTACTAATTACTATAATTATTATTTGATAAATTTAAAAATATTTTCGACTGAATTATAATGATTACATGTATGTTAAACACACTAGTGTAAAACTTAATGCTTATAAAACATTCTTCTGCAAAATGCTTTGTGGCAAGGATGACGAGAACTTTTGGATTATGAGAATCTGGAAGTCGAGACTTGTTATTTCATAAACTTGTCATATTATGTCGCTTACGCCTACGTGCTTTGAAATTTTGATAATTATGCACAAATGACACAACACTTTAACGGCTTGAAAGCTCCATTAAGGGCATATGGTAATTACCATATAATAAAACAAATTAGCGAAAAATATGTACATTATATCATGGAAATACATTTTTATAAAATATTTATCGTACGAAATATCACACGTTCAATAAAAAGTCTTGAAAATAGAACGTTATCTGGAAAAAGAATTGAATTTAAAGAGAAGCTCTCACGAGAAAAAGTTTATGCTAAAAGTTCAATCATGTGACTTGTTGCAAGCAGAACCAGGTTTACGTTACCTGAGATAATATTATAGCCGTAAATATCCCGCAGCCCTATTTGGAATATCAGCAGCGTCGATATATCCTACCTGGGTTGGGTTATCTACTCAAGTAATAAATAAGATTTTAGTGCAATATATAATATTATGATCAACATTCCTAACCACGAAAACCTTAAATTCTTTCCGGGTGTAGTGGGTCTGAAAATATGGAAATTTGATGATAATGTAAAAAGATAATTTTTTGCAAGTATATCTATATTTTTCCTGCATGATATATGGGCATAGAAGATTTTTTTAAAAATAGGTTTTGAACTGGTTAAAAAATTTTAAATACTAAATAGATATAATATCCAATTTAAATTGGTATTGGGAGAATTTCCTGTAATTCTCCCTTATTGTGTGTAATCTCGGAAACAGGCAGTTTAATTTCATTGCGGAACTCATTGGTTGCATGGCAACTCTGATAGATAGTTGCTAAATTTCGGTGATTAGATTGCCACCCACAACGTGTCACTCCTTGTCTTGAGGATGTAACAATCTCTTGAATAAGAGATGTTACAGGAAGCGATCAAGAAAACGATCTTTCATCGGTTTTCCTTCGAGAAAAGTTGAAGAAACACGCGGAGGAAAAAAAATGGCTGAATTTACCATTGAAAATATAGTCAACATGCGCTCTGAAAGTATTTTTCCTGGAATTTAGTAAATTTTACTATTTAAAACTGTAATTTGTGCTAAGAAAATTGTAAACCACATGTTGAATATATTTTAAATGGTAAATTCAGCCATTTTCTTTTCTTCGTGAATATTTCTTTATAGCAAAAGTAAATGATTAAAATGCAAAAACCATTATAGGGATGGAAGAAACCTTCAAAGAAGGAAGAAGAGATACTTGATGAGAAAATTAAGTTACGTATAAAAGATGAGTCGATTTTTCATTATAATTACAACTGCGCAGTTTCTTAACGAGAAATAAATATAATTAATCTCTTAGCATTTTAACGAAAATAGAGATATTCCTTAATTCTCTGTATAATAATTTCACATGGATTTGACAAAGTATTAAATTATTATTCATCATGGTAAATAGTAAATATATGTAAATATATACAAATACATTTCTTATAATAAATTTTTGCACATTTGATATTGTCGAGGAAATCATAGGTTCAATTTTTCTCTTCGATAAGTCAGGTACATAGTGAATGTCAAAGGAAAATTTCCAAAGAAAAATGTGATAGAGAAATAGAATTTTCAAACTAGTGCTTGAGAATTGTTATATAAATTTTATGGTTGAATAATATAATATTAATGGTAAATTGAAATAATCAATCATTAGAGGAATGATTTTTAAAAGAAGTCTCTTTTATCGAAACTGTAATAAATTCTATTAAAGGTTAATCTCTTAAAGTAGATAAGTTCCACTTAAACCTAATTGTATAAGCAAATTAAAGGCGAAGTGTTGAACTGTTGAAGCATAAAACCTTTAGAGAGCTTTTGATCATAAAGACTTTGAACATTTTAAAATTGCTCATGTATCAACATCAATATTAAGTATTACACTTATTATTTTAGTTAATATTTTCATTATATTAACAGAATAATTACAATAAATGTATAATTCTTATAATATATCTAAAAGAACAATTAAAAATTCGAATTAAAATGATTATAATGTTTTAAACTATATGGATATAAGTAGGTATTATTAAGCAGAATGAAGACATAATTTACAATATTCATAATATTGAGAAAATTAAATGCAAACATTATGGTGGCAAGGATATAACCTTATAATAAAAAATTCTATGAATATATTTTAAGAGTACACACTCTATTCTGTACTTTTAGGATTTCAGTTAAGGGGTGAGCTTTGCTTTCAATCTTAATACACAATTCTATTCTATAAAAATTTTAGAGACGGTATAAGTTTCACCTCCCTTATGAAACACAAGTAAATGGCCTAGTTTTATAGAGAAAAATATTTATTATTGCGAACGTAAAGTTGGAGAAACCAAATTTCTTCTTTGGCCAAGGAAGATACCTCAATTATGTCCATTGCCCATTTTTAGTGATTTTGATTTATGTTGTATATAGCCCACTAAAAAAGAAACAACATGTGTTTTTTCGTATCTGCGAACAAACGCTTTAATAAGGGGTGAAAAAGTCTCCCTAATATGGTAGTCTCAAGGGTGTTTTACCCCCATAATATTTTGTAATTAAACTGAGCAAATAAGGTTTCTCATCCCTCAAAGTGACAAAACTTTTCCGATAGATTTTGTGAACTAACTAAATCACCCCTTGACACTTTCATATTTCATTTTATTAGCTATCAATAATAATTATAATAATACAGAAAGGTGTTGAATAACATTAATTAAAAAAAGTAAATTATCAATAAACGTACCTTAATATGTAATCTACCTCTTAACATTCCAAATTTTTAACTCTATATATCTTAATTCATGTGGACGTTAGTTGGTCCACTGAAAATTGTCGGTATAAAGGGGTTCACGTGTTCCACTTAGTACATGACCTAAAATGCAATTGATGCGTGTACCTATCGTTATTCACTTTTCAAAACTATAATTTAAGATTATTGTACTGTATCTGCACGCTTTCTTCATACACTTTTGTTTAGCAAAGTACATACAAAAAGAGAAAAGACCGCGAATGATGTTGGCGGACATCATTTAATTGTCGTTAGGAATGAGGGAACCAAGAAATTAACTACGTGGTTGGAATACGTAATCCAGCGGGTTTCTGTATATAAATGTAGTAGGAGCAATTGTGTTAAATCTTTTTACACCACTTTAGGTCATTCATTCATTAATTCATTTTCCCAAAGCCCTTCACTCAACTTTACTTTTGTGTCTCTCATTCATTTATGGTATACGAGTATATCCAGCGTGCGACCGTCAATCAATGAGGAACATTTTTCGTGTCTCTGGATTTAATTTCTGAAAGAACTCGTTTTACGAAAATTCTCTGGAGTTGATAGCTTCTGAATAAAGATTATGAGCTTGTTTGCTTAAAGCTGAGCTCGTAGGATGTGAAGTGATAAATGAGATTACATGATATACCATTTTTATTTCACGAGGGAAACATTTATACCCAGTCTTCTTCAGCTAGAAAGTAATTTTCACGCGTATATATGCTTATATGCAATTTAATGGTCGATTTTCAATGAACGGTTATCTATTAGAAAATCAGTTCTTAAGCAATTTTATATAATTTTTCTTATATCTACTTCATACTTTATAATTCTGGAAGAATTTATCTTGTATTAAGATGTTTCCTTAGCATAACGCAATAAATAGAGTGATCCTTATAGACGATATCGACATAATGTGATACATATGTTACGGGTCGTATTGTATCTCGTGACCTTTAAATACTACGTTTCGAAAAGTCAATAATAATATTTATATATTGGTTGCTATAAATTTAGTTGATGATTTTGGTTTAAACATTATCTGATGAAAAAATATCAACTGATAATAGCTGCAGATGAAATATGTAATAAGTTGAAAGAGAATAGAAACTT
>JAUESI010000038.1:10116093-10133451 GCA_032275145.1 Synergus laeviventris | reverse complement strand
TACATGTGTGGTATAATACACAAGTAAACTTATGTGAATTAATTTTACACAATTATGGAGGGTTGATTTAACTTCACTGAATTGAATTCAGTTCAATTCACTTAACTTTATATATGTATAATTAATAATTATATATAATTTTAATAAAAATGTGTTATGTATACTCACATCACATTTTAATTTACTTTCAATACTGAATTTTGTACTTATGTTGTTTCCAGTAAACTGCGAAAGTGTGAATAATTAAGTTCCGGATGTTGTGGAATTGAAGCGTTGATCTTGTCTCCGCAAGGCCAAAGCTGTTAAGCGAATTATTTAAATAAATTGCCTCCTCTCCTAGATCCCGACGAATGCAAAGTATCTCGCCGTTATCGTCGACGTCGACCTACTTTTCTATGTTTTCACAACACTAGTTTATTGTCAAGAGTACCTCGTTTTATATGGTCTTTATGTTCATTTTTCTGTCTGTGCAATTATGATACGAGGTATAAAAAAATAGGTCACAGATTAAAATAAATGAAGGATTTGATAGGGCAATATTTTTAACGCTTCTCTTCATTAATAGAAGACTTAAAATATCTTCATCAAAGGGACAAGACTTTTTAAACATGTAGTTAAAAGATAACTATGTAATTTCTGCTCTGCAGAAAAAAAACTCTTTAAGTTTTAAGGGAAAAGTATTTTCACCTCCTTATGCTTTTTCTCCTATTTGATGTATGAACATTTGACTTTTTCAAAAAATAATATGCATTGCTAGTTGGAAGAAAAGATTCGTCATACTAATAAATTACAATTTTTGACTCGAAGATGAATCTATGAGAGAAAGCGTACAAGTGACAACGGAAATGGAGTTTATTTTAGGATTATCTGAAAATACGCGAGGGCGACGGTCTTAAGCTGAAATTCAGTCGCAGGTTTCTTGCTCAACGATAGGACTATGGCATCAACGCATCGGGTTTTCCTGTTAATTTTATCAACGATTTTTGCCGGTAAGTTCGATACTGACGTACACCTAGCTTCAATACTTTCTACATCTTTTTATAAAAAGATTCTTTATACTATTTATGGTAATCTGTTCGAAAGCACCGAGCTTTCTGTTTTACCGAATTTTTTCTCACTTTTACATCAAGAATATTAAAAAAATATTCGCATTTTATTATAAATAAGATCAAAAATATCAGGAATGATCCTAATATAAAAGTTTTTATATCTTTTTCCCAGTTCAATGGGTGTTGGCTCAAGAATCCAGCGAACCAGGGTTGGTATAATATTTTGTTTACAGTACGTCTTTAGGACATAATATGATACTTATAATTACTTTAATTGAAAATGATAAAAATCAGAAAAAGGGTGTGAGCTTAAAGCCTAATACATGTTTTCATCCTATAGGTACGATTTAAAAAAAGGGCCCGTTTTTTACGAAGCTTTTTATTATCCTGAAAAGCAGAATACCGAGATTCAAAAACCATTTTATCAGGACACAGCAGAGCTTTATCGAGATACTATTCCTGAAAGTTCTTTTCAAGTTCCTCTAGGACTTGATCAATATCCACCCAATTTCGATGCACCAGGAAAAGATTTTCATCACATCCCTCTGCGCAATTATCGTTCAACTTATCCTTCCGACTTTAATCAGAAAACTCTTCTCAGTAACAAGCCAAGCTATCTAAGTCACTATGGATCCACAAAGAACCATCCCAAGTTCGGTGCCCCGGAAATTTCGAATGGCATCCGTTCTGGCGACTATCCTTTCAGAGAATATAATCAACCTAAATACTCTCAAGAATACAATCTTGGTAATTTACGAAAGTATTCTTCATCTCCAAATACAATTTATATGGACAATATAAATACTGCAAGTTTCCAACCCATACCAAACTATAATTTTGACAGAAAGGAGAACTGGAATTTCGAGAGGGATTTTGAAGATCGCTCGGATTATCAAAGAAGTTTTGAGAAACCAATAAACCACGAAAGGAGAACTTTCAGAGAACTCAGCTCTCCATCAGTAATAAATGATATTCGCAGAGGGTTTGAGTACGGAAACTTGCCAATCAACATGAATATACCAGTTGAACGTGGGTCTGAAACTGAAGAATTGGCAAGGAATGATCAAAATGTGAATTTAAATGTCAATCTGAATGAAGATTCGATTATGGAGATGGAAGGGAAGCAAAATTTGGAATATGACAGACTTAGAGGTGTTCCAGATTCTATAATGGAGAATATCTTCGAACCACGCCCTCAGGTGATTAGATACGTGTTTTCCAATCCAAGAATAAACGATTTCGAGACTTTGGAAAAGACTCGAGAAGAGAAGATCAATCTCATCAACGAGGAGGTTCAAAATCAAGCGGATTCTGATGCTAAAGGAGAAGCTGGGATCGCATCCATCAAAGTGAGTGAGGTACCTCGTCACAAAATTCGTCACCATCACGGAGAGAGGCCGAAGCGCAATTACTCTTATAGGCAGTAACCTTTGGAAAAAGAGTTCCTTATTAATGGGCGAAAAGCCAGTCGATGCAAATTTGTTGCAAAAAATTGTGTGAAAAAAAACAGAATCGATGAGCCGTTATGTATTCTGCTTTATCTTTTAAATGAACATTTGAAACTTTGTGAGAGACATATTATCGGTTTACATGTTAATTGAGATGAATGTGTAGATAGAAAAAAGTATGTAATTAAAATAAATTTTATAACGAAATCATAACAAAGCTTATTTTTGACTTTTAAATCTTTAAAGTTTCAAATATATTTACAGATAGTGATAGCATAAACCAAATGAAATGAAGTGCAATTCTTTGGTTAAGTAGTAACCTATAGCTTCGAACTCTCTCTATTTAAATCGATTAAATATAGTTTTGAAGTTTCGTTATCATTATCTGAAATAAATAAAAGAATAATTATATTTTGCAAATAATTGAAATAATTATACTGATAAAATTCGGATATAAAAAATGCAGGAATTCTTCTCTATATGAATTTTATTAGCCTCAGCTACAACAGTATATATTTTATAATTTTTTACAAATAACATCTTAATCTTACGAGGTGGCCAAACATTATTTATTGAAAATTATAATATATAATATAATAATTTAAAATCTAGGAAAATTTCTTTTAATTTTTTAGTTCATCAATTAGAAGATTGAGATAATATTGAACTGATAGATTAAACAAAAAAATTGTCTGACTGCCTGATAAACATTTTCTCTAGTTCTCTTTTGCTAAACATCTGTAATAGTAAAATAGGCTTTCTCAAACTGAATATTTTAAAATGCAAATGTGTTGAAACGAGTAATAATCATTAACAACCTAATTATAACTATTACTTTGTCGCATCTAATTTTAGCAACTTTATAACAATTATTATGCTTGTTTGTTATAACTAAGCATGCTAAACATGCATTTTATTATGCATTAAAATAATTTTTACTACGTTACATACTTTTCGCTTTAAAATCAAATTTCCCCCTTTAAATTATAATACTAGATGTAAACCTAGAGCAGTTAACTAGATAAGAATTTTCAAAAATTGCTTATGGTATTTTAAATGGTTATGGAATTTAGATTAACGAAGGAAATTCAAATGTAATTGACAGTTCAGCTGCAAATAGAACTAAAAATGATTTTTTTTTTCCTTAAAATTAATAACATCTTGGACATGAACGTAACGAATGCATGACGAATGACGAACATTCGAGGCAAAACTTTTCTATAATAATTGTTAAAGTTCTTCTGAAAATCTTCAAAAGAACTTTAACGATTATAGAAAAGAATGCCTCCAATCTTTTACAAGTAAACTACTCTATTGGAACACAACTTTTCAATCGGTGGATAGTCTCAGTTATCTAGCTCTATATTACATTAAATTTAATCATCACATTTTAAAGATAAATTTATTTCTAATAAGTAACTATCGCAACTTTGATTACGATCAAATTAGCATTCAGTACACTTAATAATAAAGTTAACTTACAATTTTACAATATCTGCCACTTTGCATGTGCTTAAATAAATTCAGTTTAGATTTAACTCAAAATAAACGTGTTTTGCATTATATATCACTTATTAAAAGAGGTAGAAAAATACAAAAGCAAATTACATTCAACTTTGTATCTTGTAAAGTTGTCTCGTTGCAATATTAAATAGAAAAAATTGCTATGTTACTAAATAATATAGTTCAACAACATTTTTCGCTACAATAATGTGACAAAAATAAAACAATGATTACTAATTTCTATTTTCAAGTAAAATTGTAAAAAAATTAAATACTGACGAGTGCACTAAACATTGTACAGCATTTATGGTAAAAATATTTACATTTTGTTTCTATTTCAATTAAAATGAAAAAAAAATTCTGGATTCCTAAATACAAATTTACAGCTTGTTTGCAATCTCATTTCTTCGCATTCTTTGCCTCCTTAGGTACCAACTCAGTTAATTCTCTGTAAATATTTAAAAAACTGCTTAGTTCTTTAATTAATTTTATAATTAATTTTTAAATTACTAGTTCTATTTTACAGTGATAGAGATCATTGAAATAGAATTTCAGTAATTTCCCAGTCATGGCGGCCACCTTATAAAAAATAAAGCTACAATATAATCATACCTGCATTTTGTTGTTGTTTGATTTCAGACAAAACGAAGTATCGAAGTTCTTCGTAGGCCCTCTCCAACTTATCATTTACGATTATTAAATCAAAATTCCCCGGTTGTTCACCTATTATAAAAGAAAACACTATTTAAAAGTTTTTCACTGGCTTTCTATAGAGTATAATTAATTATTTCAAATTACTTAACTGAAAAATTAGATGCACCATTAAAACCAGGACGTGGAAAGTGTAAAAGTATGATATGGACGGAGGTTTTTTAGCTGGAGAGTAAACCATAGGCGTGAATGGATATTAAAACACTATTTCATGCAATAATGGTAAAAAATAATAAGTCAATATCGTGAAAAAAGCATATTGTAGTTATTGGGTTTTGTGTCGAGGGAATGTTAACAAGTAATAGGAGAATTTATATAGGTAAATTAAATAAAACCTAGGGTGTGAAATAAAGTTTCTTCTCACCATATTCGATTTCTGCTTTTGCTGCTGCTAACCTAAATCGTAGAGATTCTTCAGTTTCAGTATTTCGTTCTCGTAATCGCTTTTCCAATTCTGAGATTGATGGTGGTTTTACAAATATGTACATCGGATCGAGAGTACTTTGTTTGATTTGTTTAACGCCTTGCACGTCAATATCTAAGACGCATACTTTTCCAGCTCGTTGCACATCTTCAACGGCTCGTTTACTGTAACATGATTTAAAAGTTTATTTTCTAAATTGTACAAATAATTAAAATTAAGGAAATATTTTTGAAGTATATTAAAACAATTAATTTGTTCGCTATTCAAATTACCTTGTTCCATACATATTTCCACTGTACGTTGCAGTTTCCAGAAAATGTCCTTGATGGATTTCACTTTGCATTTCATCTTTGCCAATGAAGTAATACTCCTTACCATTTTCTTCGCCTGCTCTAGGTTTCCTTGTTGTATGACTAATCGAAAACCCGAAGATATCAGGAAAATCGTTAAAAAGTCGCTTTATTAAAGTACTTTTTCCCGTACCTGAGGGACCGCACAAAACTAGCGGTCGAAAGCCTCTTTGCACCATATTGAAAGCACCTGTAAAATTAATATACGGTTTTCACTAACATCTTTGCAATCACCGAATGTAAATAATTCTGGTGAAAGATGTACTGTTGTTAATTATAACTCAAGTACATCATTTGTATCTAAATACATCCACGTGGAAAATAAATTTTTGATTGAAAAAGGAATTATTAACCTAACTTTCAATCAAAAAATTTGTTTCGATTAAAAAAATATTTTAAATGAATTTCAAATCGAAAAAAGCTTTCTTAGATGTAAGAGGGTAAAAAACTGTTTCATTTTTTTTCTAGAGCTGTGCAATACTACACTGTAAACAATAACTTTAGTAAATTTTGCTATGCAAGTAAAATGAAACCTTTGATAAAATCCGTGAAAAATCATTACGTTTTTCAATGATTTTACCTCGATTTTGTAAATTTACTAAAATGATCCTATCAATTTTACTAAAGCATAGTTTTTGGTTTTGAGCGTCGCAAAAGTTTCCGATCCAAAGAAGCGAAAATTAATTAGGCGAAAGCTTTTGAATCAGAGACGGAAGAAAAAAATAATAAAGCAAAAATTTAGAAACATATATTTCGTTTCTTTGGAACCGAAACTTTTGCCATCCTCTAAAACTATGCCAAAATAGTATGTGTTCGAAACTTACGGTGAGCAATTTTATGGTGCAGATTTGAGGCGTTTCCTTTTGCTATCGTCTTTCATGAAAGCAGATACGTATCTAGTATTTATATTGCACAACTCTAAGTGTACTGTTACACTATTTTTATTTTAAAGGGAGTCATGCGCTTTTCTCGGCTTTTAAATAAAATCACAAATAAACTCTTCCATACCTATCGTGAATTTTCTAAACCCCACAGAAAACATCATCCTTAAAAGGATCTCCATTAAAATTCTTGTAAATGACAGATACAACTGGTCATCAGATAAAACTAAAAATTAAAGGATCCGCAAGTAATTATCGAAGGCAATTATCACTTTTAATTAGTAAAATAATCGACCAAGAAATTACTTAGAAAATATTGTTCAGTATCATTTGTGCATATACTTTTAAAAAGTTATACTTTTTAGATTTTCATATTAATCTATTAAAAATCATTAAATATAAATTTATATTTTGAACATTAGCATAAATCATCTATTGGAATTAAATAAAGAAAAACTAAATGAATGGAATATAGTCGAAGCATCACTATAACGTTATAATACCGGAAAACATAAAATGGAGATCAAGGTCTTGTCTGATATTGATTTCTCGGCGCAAACGTGAAGGAAAACGTGCAAAAAAGATATGTATATAGTCTATAAGAACAACAAAGTTAACCTCAATCTTGTAACTGTCTTAATTATATTTCTATTTATTGAATGTCAGCTTACCTTCTTTTTTTAAATGTGTCCAGAAATCAATCACAATTACTGTATATAAGATATAAAGTTGCAGATAGAAAAGTAATACAAAAATTTAAGGTCGAAGTAAAATTAAAAGGACAGCACAAGTTTAGTATTGCAATTTTTCAGTTTTCAGGGCTTTTCACTGTGATGATTTTGGATCTGGAACTGGAGTTTCGACTCCGTGTACCAACTCCTCACACTTCTAACCACTGATATATAATTTAATATTAATACCACAATATGTGCTGACTTGAATGTTCCGAAGCCGCCATTTTTAAGGATATTTTGGTTCGGAACCATTCGGGATACTTAGGAATATGCGGGGAAATTCAAATGTAGCATGGAAAATAACTTAAAAATATTAATGAAAATTTTTTATTATTATTTTCGTAATATTTCCGCAATATTTTTTATACAATCTTAATTTAAACTTCATCATCTTCATGATTAGTATATAATTTTATCCATTTCTCTTTTTTTTACAGCTGCACAAAATCCTTTTGCCCGAACAACTTAAGGGTTTGGCAAGATAAAAATATGATGCCTTTTTTACATCCAAGTGAAGAGCATTTTCTAAACTATAAATAAATAAATAAACTAAATTTTACATGACTTTCATTAATATTTTTAAGTTCTGTTCCATACTGCATTTGAATTTCCCCGCATATTCCGAAGTATCCCGAATGATTCCGAACCAAAACACCCTTAAAAATGGCGGCTTCGGGGCACGCCACTGGGCACGCGTTTGGTGAGCTGGGTGAGAGGTGGTGAGAGGTGAGGTAACGAGAGTGACGTAAACAAACATAATGTGACATAATGTCGCATTCCGGATTCCGGTTTAACCTTAACCGTCGGATTCGGCCGTTCGTTGGGCTTAATCGGAACGTAAAACTTGTATATTCAAAGCCGCACCTTATAATTACAATAGTAATAATTATTTATATCAGCATTACTAAAAAGACATTGAAAAATGTGTTGATAGTGTGGTATTAACCACAAAACGTATATTATTTTATCTCCAAAATGGATAACCTCTTAAACAAGCTGTCAGGCTTCAGTGCCGGACACGAAAAAGCCTTAAAGCAAGGAATTTACAATGCTGTGGCTCTTTTGCTTTTATCTTTGATTAGCGCCGCAGGATACGGACTTTATATTATTCTAAGTCCTTTTGTAAAACCACTAGTTTGGGCCCTTCTATGTGGCTCGGTGTTGTTTCCATTCAAGTGTTCTTTAGCGACGAGGGTGCATTCCTGGTTCAGCCTCTCAGAAGCTTCTCATAAACCTTTGATTTTTAATTTAACTACGATTCCTGTGTACATAGTTAATGAAATTTCTGAAATTCTTGGATCTTTCCTTCGAAAGCACTTCAAGTATATTCTTGGCGCTATCTTTCTTACAACGACTGGCTCTCTGATTTATAATTACATGCCTAGCATTTTGATGTGCTTGGTTTGGAGAATTGGCATGGCTGGAAATGCGATTCTTGGATTTTTTATTTCCACGTGTAATACCTGGATGGTAAGTACACTACCGGTTAGAATTGTGAGTTTACCTCTTTTTCGATTGTCGTTTAAGTTTTGTTATATTTAATTAGATCGAAGATCACATTTTTTCTGTTAAGCTAGTTAAAATCTATCAAAATTCTTCTTAAAATGAGCTCAACTCCTAGGCTCTTGAACAAAACTTAAACGGTCATCAAAAAACAGGTGAACCGACAAGTCGAACCGTTAATGTATATTATTACCTTTTTATTGGTATTTATTAAATAAAAAAAAAGATCATTTTGATGCTAAACTTAGATTTATTTGCAGATATCCTTGATCCTGATCGGTTATCTGTCAGTTCTTTATATCTACTGGAGACCGGAGAACTCAGTACAATTCTACTTTTTTTCCTGCGTCATGTGGTTAATAATCAGTTTCTATGTATCCAAGATCGTGGACACATATCCAGTCATAGTCTTCTGCACCCTGCAAATCCTTCTTGTCATCGGTTTCATTTATGAGGTTTTGACAGTTCTTGAACATCAGGAATTAGAAGGCAACTCTCTCTCATTTCTGGAAGTAGCGATTAGCTTGATACGCAATGACTCTCGAATGCTTTATCCTGATTCAATCGACAGACCAACATCGCCAGAAGACGATGATGCATTCGAGGACATGCTAGAAGCAAATATCAAGTCCATGGACTCCATCGATGAAAAAAACCCAGAAGTTGCATCGAGTACTCCCGTAGAAAATAAGCCTCGAATTATACCAAAGCTTCAAATCGCATCAAAAGCTCTTACAGTCGATGCTGATCCTGGAAAATCAATCATGTCTGTTCGAAAATCAAAATCTTCTGGAAATGTGACACCAATCATGAGATTTTCTATACCAGAGAGACATTTCTTAAAAAAATTAAGAGCTGATTTAAGAATGTCTTTGGATATCGAAGACGATAAAGTAGACACAGATAAGTACATGAAGGGAACTATGTATGCTTGCGCAGGGATGCTTCTCTGGAAGCATAAATGGATTTTTCACATTTTGATCATCCCCATAGCATATTATTTTATCAAACAGTTGGGTAGCTACTTTGGTCTTTGGACTAAAATCAAAGGACGAATTCAAGGGATTATTGATAATGTGAAAAATTGGTGTTACGAAAGACTCGATGCTTTGTTGCCGGTTCATGTTAGAGGCTTATATAAAGTTATGATAATTGTAGATCAGAAATTGACTACGATTTTAAAAGGATCGGTCGATTCTGTTGCTACTGTAATCGTGATTCTGGGTCTACTAATTATTACTATTTGTGCTACGCTTTTTATTACAATACAGGTGAGATGATCTGTTTGGATCTATCGTTTAAATTACTGTATAAATATTTTTTAAATCATTTTTGCATCAGGTTTATGCTGAAGGAATTCATATGATTCAAGTCACAGGAGACATACTGAACTCGTCTTTGATGAATAATCCGGATATTGATTGGGTCCCCGAACAATGGGAAGATTCTATTAACAGTGTTCTTGATAATGCCTATACTTATGGACGAAGTGCGATTTCCGATGGAGCAAGTTTCTTTTTATCCTACATAAATTCATTAAAATCACTTAAAAAGTCTTGAAATCTCTTGAAATTCCTTAAAATACTTTTAAAATCTATCGAGATTCCGTAAAGCCACTTATTAATAGTCACTATTAATAGAATTCAAAGTAGAATTTAAAATTGTATCTTATTTCTTCTAACCTATTTTAACACAAATTTTTTGGACAGGTTAAGAATCTCGTGAAAGATTTGGAACCTGCCAAGGCTGAATTGATGGAGAAAAAAGTTGTAGAACTATGGGATAGACTTTATCAAGCTTGGATGATGTCTAATGACAGTTCCGACATGATTGGTCCCACTGTAGATATTGAAGCTGCCTATTCAGTCTGGGAAAGCTTCAAAGATAGTTTCGGAAAAACACCCTTACGTTAGTATACTTAATGATAGAATTCTTTCGGATTATTAATATTTAATTTGCTATTAATCATTATAGAATTATTCAACATGACCAGTATTCAGAATTTTGCAAAAGAGAACGTTGGGATACTTATGTCAGTCCTGGACTCGATTTGGAGCATTGTTAAAGGAAATATGTCCGTTATTTTAGGAATTGTAACAGAGTTACTCTATATTGTCCTAATCAGCGGTTCTGCTGTACTTAATTTTACACTCAGCATGGCAAGTTTCAAACTTCATATTCTAATTTTATTTCTCCCTTAATATTATTTTTACATTAATACTTTTTGATTCCAGGTAGTGTTTTTTACTGCCTTATTTTACCTCCTAAGTTCCAGTGAAAAGACTTACAAGCCCATCGAAGCGATAACTACATTTAGTCCCATAAGCTGTCACAGGTAAAGATAGATAATTGATAACTCCGTTTTGAAATTCTAAAAGAAAAGAAAAACTGTTTATATTATTTAAAGGCTTCGCTAATTTAGACCTTTTTTATTTGAAGCATGTCTGAATTTGGAGGGTATGTTATCTACTTTTTACTAATATTTAAAGATGCAATTAATAATATTTTAGAAACTTTAGCTAAATAATAAAGTATAAAAAAAATTAGGTCTATTTAGTACTAATTATTATTTTAATTAGTTTTGCAATCTTCACAGATTCGTGATTGCTCTGCAGGAATCAGTGATCGGTGTTTTTGCAGCAACGTTTAAACTAGCTTCCTTTTTCGGATTGTGGACCTGGTTTGTTCATAATCTCTTCCAAGTGAAAATCGTCTATCTGCCATCAGCTTTTGCGATGATGCTCGGAGCCGTGCCCTTCCTTGATGCATATTTTGCTTGTATACCAGCAACTATTGAACTCTGGTTTACTCGAGGACCGATGATTGCCACGCTTTTCTTCTTTTTTCATTTCTTGCCTTGCAATATCGTCATCACTGAATTTTACAAGGAAATCAAAGGGTATGTTTTTGTAATATCTTGAATCATATCTATGTATCTACCTAAGATTTTATATTCAATATCTTATTATCAAAGCACCAGTTTTTCTAATTGTGCCATCTGTACCATAACTTTTAGAGGTGGGCATCCGTATCTCACAGGTTTGTCGATAGCCGGAGGAATTTTTTGCTTGGGTGTAGAAGGAGCGATTTTTGGACCTTTGCTACTCTGCTGCATAATGGTCGCAATCAATTTAAGTCGCCGCTACCTTTACTCGCCTTCTGAGGAGACAATAAATACCATCAAGTCTCAGATTCACCAACTAGAAAGTAACTGACAGTAGTATTTATCAAATATATTTTTATACTAATTTTAATATATTTGCTTGCTTCTAGCCAGAATCAAGTTAATATTTATAAGTTGGCGAAGTCCACAAAAAGCTGCAAGTACTAACAAATTTATTATTAGGAAAACCAGTTGATGGTCTGTGATAATTATACACGAAGATATCTGTAAATATCTTCTGTACTCTGAAAATTGAACAGTTAACTGTTCGTCTATTACTTTCAGCCTTCAGAGTTTTCTATTTTTCAGAGATTAAAAACTACTCTTTACTTACATGTTAAAACTACTTGTTTATAAAATTGAATTAACTGTGTGATAATATTTATATAATACTTAGCTAAGTACAAGATGTCTTGAGTAATTTATAATTAATTTGAAGTTAGCGATACCAAAAGGAGTTTCGAAAACGTGTTGTTTTTCTTTGCATAGCTATAATTTTTGACTTTCTTTTTTTTATTTATTGATCTAACTTCAAGATGATGATGCCTGCTTTTATAAGATTTTGTATCAACTTTGGACAAATGCCAAAGAATGTTTAATAAATCAGTGTTACATGTAAAATGAAGTTTAGTGAAAACCATGCTTTCGTGGATTTACGGGATGGCTAGCATTGCCTTTATCATGCTGTTTGTTTTGATTGGATTCGAAATTTATTTACATCGTGATTTCTACTTCCCATCTCGTTAGAATTTCTGGTACTTATTAATAAGTTAAATAATAATATTAATAATTAATAATTAAATTTAACAATTGCATAATAAATTTTTCCATTTACATTTCGCCTTTGTAGAATTACTCTAAAGTATCGGAAAGTGTTTTAAAGTGAACATTTTTCGTTATTTCTTTCGGAGTTGTAGCTTCCATCGCGTGTAAAATAATGTTCTTCTTTCCCTGCAGAATGTGGAAACCATTTTCTGAAAATCTTCCCCGAATCGATCCAGTTTCTAGCCAAACAAACAAAGCAATTTTATCCGACGTGAGTTCAATCTCATAATCCAAATAGTTCGCAACTTTTCCAGGCAGAGCTTTCGGATTTACTTTCATCTGAAACGACAAAGTAATTATTGCAAATTTTAGAATATTGAACAACAGAATTAATCTAAATTTAAACTGAGAATAATAATTTTCTTACAGCTATTTTAGCAGCTGGTAAAGAAACGGATTTTAGAGGAGTAGGGTATACGTAATTTACGCTAATAACTTGGCTATCTGTCTCATTTTTTAGCACAAGTTCTATCAGACAGTTTTTCTGTGCCGAAACTAAAGATCCACATCCAGATTTTCTCATGAAGTCATCTAACCAGAATTTTTTGACTGGTTTCGATTCATCGGCTTTCTGCAAGTTTTTGTTTAAAGATTATATTTGCACATTTAATAAGCCTTAAGAAAGGTTTTCAGAAATAAAATCAATCTTCTAATTTCAGAAATCCATTTTTTGAAAAGATCATAATACTTACAACTGCAATGTTACTGAAGTTTTGACCGGACAATGGAAGTGTAGAACCCCATTTATAAACGTTCAATATAACAGAAAGTTTCTCCAATTTACGGTGCAAATCGGAAATAACATAAATCGTGACCTCACGGCTTTCGGATAAACTCGTCGTCACAATCACGGGAGCGAAAAAATCTTTGGCATAGTAATGCAACATCTTCCAACGACCTCCAAAATCTACAATATTAAAATAAATTAGAAACTCATAGGAACTGCAGAGGCACTTTTTAAGAACTATGATCCTCATAACGTTTTTAGTAAAAAAACAATTATTCGATTTTGACATAAACGT
Source organism: Synergus laeviventris (assembly GCA_032275145.1). Taxonomy (NCBI): domain Eukaryota; kingdom Metazoa; phylum Arthropoda; class Insecta; order Hymenoptera; family Cynipidae; genus Synergus; species Synergus laeviventris. The sequence goes on along the minus strand of JAUESI010000038.1, from coordinate 10,119,838 downwards.
TAGTTTGTCTTGTAATTCGCAAATGATTTATAATTTTTTCGAAATGCTCTTAAAGAAACTCAATCCATGGACCTGAATTTAAAGTACAGAAGGAAATATGTGAAATACAGTTTACTGTCCTTAATAACACGTCGTCCTATTTCCAACTGGACTTTTGTAATTTTGTGATTAAATTAAATTTTTTAATTAAAGTTCGTACCAATTGAGGACCAAGAAGGAGCTTGCCAAACGTCATTTAATTGCCAATAAAGAGCTCCTCTGGTATAGCCTTCGCCAATAGAGTTTAAAGAACTTTTCGCCTGTCTGTATGACTCGGTTTGTATCTTTACCGAAACTGCCTGATTAATCTGACTCAAATAGATGAAGTCTTCTAAATCTCTTCGACTGTTATTACTTTCTGGAATAATAAAATTCTTGCCGATCAGGAGTTTCATGTAATCATCGCCAGCTGGCAAATGTTGACGATGCTTCATAAATTCACTGCCTATTTTTAAATCATCTTCCTTTTCCGCAGCGGCTATCAGAGTTTTTATCGAAGGCCACGCCTGAAAACCGTATTCTGATGAAAACCTCGGTCGCGGATATTGATTTATATCCCAGCCATCCCCAAAGTAATTGTAATAGTGAACTGGAAAAGGATTGAAATTATTATTATCCTTGACCAACCTCCAAACTCTAATTATAAAAAATGTTAACTATTCATAATAAATAAATAAATTTTTTAAAAAATATATGTATATTTTATATAATCTGTAAGTAACAGTTGAATATAAGTGTCACAATGGCTCGGGTGGTAGGACACGAGGCTCCCAATTCGGGCCTCGGGTTCGATTTCTGAACCAGTACCAATGGAAAAATCATTTATGTACTTCTACTGTAGCTCTGAGGGAATAGAGTACAAAGGTCTAATGGCTAAGTGCTTTGAACAGCGCGAAGGGGCTGCCCTTGTTAAAAAGTACTAGCTAACTAACAATAATTGAATATGATGAAAGCTTTCGCATCAGAAAGTTTTTAAATTCCAAACGGACACAACATCTTTTTTCCGAAAAACCAAAATTTTGACTGGAAAAATGGCGAAAAAATAATTTCCAGAAAATATAACATACCCAAATTTTTTGATTACAAAAAATTTAAAATTTGTCATTTGAAATTTTCGGGAATATTTTTTCGATATTGTTTCATATTCGGGATTTTTGTTTTTCGCCAAAAAGATACGTTATCCTGTCATTAAATTGAAAAGCACCGGAAGTTTGAAGCTTCCAAATTTAAAAAAAATTTTAAATTATAAAATAATTTCAGTTTTACCATCTCCATATAAATTCGAGTAAGGATTTGTTTCAAAGTAACCATTCCGATCGCTATATAATCCATTTCCAGGACTAGTTACAACAAAAGCTCTTGTAGAATCCAGTTTCTGGACCTCGGATTTAATATTGTCGACATATAATTTAATGTAATCGTTCTTGTACACTTTCTTGTCTCCAGTTCCGTACCAATTGCCATAGATAGCTACTTCATTTTCATTGTTCCCTGCCCAAAGAGCAATGCTTGGATGGTATTTGAGTCTTCTCACGTTTTGAACGATTTCTTCTTGTACTGTTCTCATAAACCATTTTGCAGAAGGATACATATTACAGGCAAACATAAAGTCCTGCCAAATCAAAATTCCTAATTTGTCTGCCAATTCGTAAAACAGATCTGATTCGTACATTCCACCACCCCAAACTCTTAGCATGTTCATATTTGCCTCTTTCACGGAAGTTAGCAAAGGTAAAATTGTTTCCAGCTTCGTGCTTTGCTCTGGAAAAATACTGCCTGGGATGTAGTTACTGCCTTTAGCGAAAATAGGAAGACTGTTAACTCGGAAATAAAATGTGAGACCCTCATCGAGAGGATCTTGAACTAGTTCCACTGTTCTAAAACCTATTTGCTTTTTGTTAAGGGTTTCGTAGTTGAGGATTTTGACTTTGCTAGAGAGTTTGTAGAGTTTTTGGTCTCCATATCCATTTGGCCACCATAGTTGAACTGAGTCCTGTTTAGTGAATACAATTAAACTCAGTTAAAAACTAGTAACTATTCTTCTCAAAATCCTCAAATTTAAGATTTACATTTGAAATCCAAATTAATCATTTATTAACAGTACCTGGGGAACTTCCAATGCAATGGAAGTATTGCCGTATTTCTTCGTCAATGTAATCAGAACTGTAGTTGAATTAGTAATAGTTTTTCCATTATCAACCTCTAATATTACTTGTATATCTACATTTATAGATGTTTTCCTTTCGTAGGTCAAGGTATCAAAAAATATTCCTACAATGATCTCCCAGGTAGACTTTTTCTTAATAACGTCTGCTGAAATATCAGTTACATAAGCTCCAGTTACTGGTATCAGTTCGATGTTTTTCCTAGAATTTATTAAATTATTGATCTATTGTTTTCATAAATTTTAGTAGAATGTTATTTTCTAAAACGTCTATTCTAAATTTATTTTGTAAAAAATTCTTTAGTATAAGATTGCAAATTTAGTAATGTTGCAGAATGCGATAATAATTTTTATGTTAGCATAAATATTTGCATCTAGATAAGAAAAAGCTGTTACTTTTATTAAGCTTCAAGTTTTATCTTTTGTAATAATCCACAACTAACCATTTCTGATTTAGAAAAATATTTACCAAATACCGATCGATGGAAAAGCTGGACCCCAATCCCAACCATAACTGGCTTGCATTTTTCTAATGTGATTAACATGACATTCTCCATTGTAATCTTTTGGAGTACAAGTAGGAAGCACTTCATAATCCTCTTTTTGCTTTGTGTACAAACTCTTTGAAATTTGAAGGGGAGAAGCAAACAAAACTTCCAATTTGTTTAACCCTTTCTGAAAAACAAGAATCGAAAAGTTTTCTTAAACCTGCAGATCTACAATTCCTCTTAATTTTTTAATTAGAATAAATTAATTTACCTTTAAATGTTTTCTTATCTCGAAAACATACTTTACGAACATATTTTCAGACGTTCCTACTAAATCGTCATTTACAAAAATGTTTGCAAACGTATCCAAACCATGAAATACAAGAGCAACTTTAGGAGCATTCAAAAATGTGTCATTGGCTATAAATTAAGAAAATGATTAATTTTCATTTCTAAATGCATTAAAATATTTTCTTACATAGTTTTTTTTACCTTCAAAGTTAGTCACATAAGTAATGGTCTCGTTAGCTACCCATCGGTTTTTCACATCGTTGAATCCTTTCAAATTTTTTGAAATCAGTTGCGCGTTTTCCAAGTCTGTATAAATTCCACCAGGTACCGAGGCCGGAAATACTTGACCTTTTAATAAAATGATAATTAGTTGTTTGACTCGAATTTTTTTAACGTTGAAAAGATAAACTCACCACTAGATTTGATAATTCCAGTCCATCCATGGTGAATTAATAATGATTCTGCGTCAATTGAACATACAATTATCAACAACAGACTAAAAATACAAATTGTGCTCATTTTCTCTTCTAAAATTGTAAATTCCTACAGAATAGCTGACACCGAGCTTTATATCCTTTCCAGATCAATTAAATACACATATTTATTGATATTTCAGCAAATGACTAACACAAGTTCCCCTTGTCACAATTCTGCAAATCTACAAAAAAAATCTATTTTTTCACAATTCACATAAATAGATTATCTGACAATATAAACTTAAAATAAAATACAATTTCACTTCCACAGCAAGAAACATTGTTTC
>JAUESI010000038.1:10042349-10115993 GCA_032275145.1 Synergus laeviventris | reverse complement strand
TCACATAAATAGATTATCTGACAATATAAACTTAAAATAAAATACAATTTCACTTCCACAGCAAGAAACATTGTTTCTCACTTATAAAAATTAAAATCGAACGTTTCTAAGCTAAGACTCAGAAAGTAAGAAGACATTTTATTTGTCTAGAATTCAAGGACAAAGCGAGAGTTAACGAAATGAGTGTAATGGAATTAGCCATATTATTCTATTAATCTCATTTACCACATTAGTCATTAGTATAATTCGAAAAAAAATAACTTTTGCTGATCAGTATATGCGTACACTGGAAGCTAAACTTTTTAGTCATTATCACTATATTATTTTTTTCCACCCATATTAACACAGGAGATAAAGCCTTGAAGATAAAATTGCTCGCTTGATATATATGTATACACATGTATAATATTCTATATATATATATATATATATACATATATGTATAGAATTATCATTTTTAGTCACGAAATTCTTTTTAATCACTCTAAAACATTATTATTCTTCAATTTTAAGGTGGTAGAATATTTTTATTTAAAAAATCCGCTATTTATATTAGAAATATCACAAATTTTCCTGGCGGCGATGCACTTACAGCTAAGAGTAACACATTTGCAATTCTTTGTACGTTTTTCTTTAAAATCACAAGCTGTGTTAATAAATTGAGCCTATATATGAAATTTTAGAAAATTTTCGTTGTTCTTATGGAAAATACTTACGAATAATACATTTCATGTATATCTTGTTTAGTGGAAAAAAATATTCCAACAAGAATATAAAATATAATATATCTTAGGTTGAAACACTCTACTTAAGTAAGAAAACACTGAACAAGCTAAACGTAGAAAGTTAATCAAACAAGAGAACAGTTTTTTTATATACAAGTATAAACGACTTTTTTTGTCATTTCTATAAAGACAGAAATAAACGAATAAAAGAATATGAGGAAAAGTAAAGAGGCTGTTTGGAAAGCTTAAGCTATTAATCCCTGAATATTCAGAGCCAATATGCTGAAAATGAACTCGAGTTCGATTTTAATTAATTTCGTAGCAACTTCATTAATCAATTTACTTTTCGAACTATGTAAAATTAATGAATTTAATGTTCCAGTTTCTGTCGGAAGTCAATTAAATTAAATGTAATGATCAAACTCAGTTTCTTTTTGAAGTAATATTGACATCCATACTATCATTTAACTTATTGTATAAATCTCACGCCGTGACTATGGAAGACGCGAAGAAATGAAAAGTAAAAGAATAACTTGAATCGGTTCAATCTTTACTGAAGCTATCAATGTTCTGGAATGCAAGAGTCGATGGAATTAGTTATAGTTTTGTCCCTTCGGGTTAAATCTCTTCCTTCCCGAAGGAAACTGACCTTGATATTCAACCTCGTTCACCGCTGTAACCAAAAAAAGAAAATTGATACTTTTACACTGAATTTACAAACCGTTCTAATCAGTCAAAGGATATTTTAAGCAAATGTACAAACTTCGTCATCCTCTCATCTTAGTTGTAAACATGATAATAAATTACTGACTTGACATTACTGTGCAATTAAAGTATGTAAATTGTTCTTATTAGAGCAAGAGTTGAACAAACAATATATTTGATACCGACTCTATAAATTGATAATATAAAAAAAAATGGAGAATTTCAAATTAAAACAGAAGAATATATGAACGTACAAACCGTTGAGGTTTCTCGATTCCGCCTTTGTTCTATGCAGATCTCAACATGTTCCATAAAATCAGATTCATTCAAAGTTTCATATTCTTTGCAGATGTTACACTTCAACTTGATTCCATTATTTCTCTTCCGGCGTGAACCAGTAACAGAACTTAATGTATCTTGTGTGGCATCTTCAAATTGGTTGCAGCCTGATGCGTGATCCTGTATTTCACTCTCAGGGTAAAACTTATTACAAATCGGACAGAGTACTCGATTTTCTGATGTTGAACCTATTGCATGAACTAGTGACTGGTCATCCTGTGTATTAAAAATTTTCCAATATAAAGACTTGGCTTGTAAATTAAATAAGAGTAAAGAAGATTTAAACAGATATAGAAAGATTTAAATAGATTAAATGAAAAGTTTTTTTCTCTTGATTCTGAAATTTTATCTCACTAAGTTGTCTAATCACAAAACTTTCAAGGTCATCAACGATAAGCAAGATTGTCTAGATTTAATTTTATCAGTTTATGATCCCAAATGAATATTAGATAAGCATAAAAAACAAACATAATTTTCAGCTCTACTGAAGTCCCAAATATTCTCATTTTGCTAAACAAATATTATAACTAGATATATTTTCGCTCTGTAAAAATATGCTTTTTGAAAATATAAGAGTCTATAGAGCGATAAAATGCATAATTTAAATATTTTTTGCATAAAACGTAGAATTCGAAGTATAATCTAAAAATTGTAACTTTGCATTACAAAAAAAATTTTTTTTAATAAAAAATATACACATATTTTCGCTCTGTATGCATATTTCTCATAAATTTGAATCCAAAACGCTTGGAGAAAAACGTTGTTTAAAAAAATCATACTAACGCAAACTATAACTTCGTCTTCGTCTAGTTGTATTCTGATATCTTCATCGGACAATGCTTTTGGCTTCTCCTTTTTTTGCTTAACACTATCATTAAGGACCTTGTTCCACATTTTCTTTTTTTCATTCTCCTTCTCCTCTTTTTCTCTGGCCAGTCTTTTCGCCTTTTCTTCCTCCTCTAATCGTTTCCTCATATGTTCACCTCGCTCTTTCTTTGCTTTCTCTTCAAACATACTTTCATAAAACTTCTTTTGTTCTACTATCTTTTGCTCTTTAATTTTTTTATCCTCAAGGTTCAGTGTCGCTAGTTTAATTTTCTCAGTCAATGGAACTTTGAGTATTTTTACGTCGATTGATTTCGAAAGGTCATCAAATTCAAGATCCTCACAATCTAAAACAATTTCTGGTGGTACAGATTTTTTTACAACAGCAATGGCTTCTCTCTCAACAGTTTTTTTTGTATTTTCGGTAGACTTTTTAGCACGAGGCCCTTTGAAGTTAATCGTTGCTCCTCTGCCTCTTCCTCTCCTAGCTTTGTTAGTACCAGGAACAGGAGGAACAATTCTCCGGGGTTGAAAGGAATCTGGTGATTTACTCTTGACCCGAAATTCGAAAATGTCTTCATCACTGCTGTCTTGTATCTTAGTTTCATTAGCAAAATAGGAGGAGGATGTACTCGGCATTTCAAAAACTTCACTGGGCTGGTCTACATCCATCTGCACATCACTTCCGCCTGTGGTGGTATTTTTTCTTTCCTGTTGAGATTTTCTTCTTTTCAACAAAGTAGATTCATCATCTGATTCTAGGTCGCTATCGGAAACATGATTAATTTTGTCAATAATTGAAGCAGCCTTACGTTTGCTGGCCCTAGAACGAGACTCCTTGACTGGTTCTATTACTTCCGGTTCGTTCCTGGTCACCGACTTTCTATCCAAATTAAAGTTGCGACTGCCCACCTATAGGAATGTCGAAATGAAAATTAGAAATAAAGAAAAATGAAGAAAACAAGTAGATTTTTTTTAGAGAAATACGATTTATTCAAAGTTTTTACCACCGATTACAGTTCATTAATGTTAAAGCAATTTATATTGTCGGCATACAATTCAGCTTTTTTCTCAATTCCCTGTGCACACTTTGGAAATACTATTACTTAAACTTTATTTACATGTATTGAAAATTAAAAAGGTTGAATATCAAAGCGGCACAACGAGGTTATTGAGAAGAGTAATTATAAAAGTTATTTTTATTAATATATTACATTTAATTTGAAATATATTTCCATTAGGCGCTGAGTTTCTTTGAGTTTCAACTGGTCTTTTCGAAAAAAATCTTATATTGGATCATCTGAATTTGAAACTGATAAGACACAAATTTTTCGTGAAAATAACACTCGACTTCCCTCATCAAAACAAAGATTAAAGGTGTTAGTCCAAGTACCAACCTTAAAATTGAATTATTTAATATTACAAGAAAAGTATAAAATCCAGAAATTTTTTCGCTCTCCATGCATACTTATATTTGAAAAAAAAGTACTACTGGAGAGGAAAAAAATTCTCATAATATTTATTAAGTAAAGTAAAGAAATCGAATTTTTAGATTAGGACTTAGATCCAACATCCTTAAGAAATTTAAATTTGTGGTCTTTTATGTCTTTTACATTTTATCATTCGATCCTGTAAAATTGTATGTCTATTGTTCTTTACATCGAACTTAAGACAAGTTTGTACTTTCTTCAGACTTCGTATTGTTATTGCACACTTTCTGCATTAACACACTATGAAATTGAAAGTCAAATGGAAAGTTTCAAAAGTTATAAAATCTAGTATTATTATAATTAAACATTCGCAACTAATTGAATAACCGTCTTTTTATGTTACTTACATTGTTTTTTCTTTTAAATTGAGGGTTCATATCCTTAAAGTGTGATATATCGAGTTATTTAAGTGTGATATATCGAAACTTCTATGGTATCCAAAAATATTATTATGATTATCAGTGACTTTAGGATAAAATAATTCCTGTCAGATATATAAACTCTAACACGAAGGAAGTAATCTTTATGTATTTATAAAAAGGTAGAAAAATATCAGTTTTGGACTGAAGGTGTAAATTCTTTTGCCTATACATATATCTCTACAGTTCCTGCAGTTATTAAATCCTCATAAATTAAAAGAAAAGAATAATAAATACGTATTAAAATTACAGATTTATAAAATTTAAAGCCTATAAGAATGAAAATGATTCTGTACTTCGAAGTTAAAAAGTCCAGTTTTTACTTTTACATAATTCTGATTTAGATAAATATTTTAGTAGTAAAATAATTTAATTTAATTAAAAATAAATATGTATTCGGAAAATGATGTAGTTTAAACCTTTTCAAAAGCCTTAACTAAATCTACTTCTTTAGCTGTACCCATTACATTTTTAATGAATCCGTATTCATGCATAAATCTACTATCAGTCATTAAGAATCTACTCTCATTTCTAATAAATTAATCCCTATTAAAAAAAGCTTCATGAATCGTTTTAGCGACTTGGAAGCACTTGCACTATTAAATAACGAATTGTACATTTGAACCAAGTTTAAAATGAGTTTCTTAAAATACTAAAGAAACAAAATATCATAAACCGCAGAGTATGATTGGTTCAAAATTCCAAAAAGATAATTAATTTTACACATGGTCTCGGAAAAATAGTATATTTTTTCTTCTGTTATTGAGTGGTCTCTCTTATGTACCTAATTAAAATATTACACATCGCTTTTAAAATAAGAAAGACTTTTGTGAAAAGACAAGAAATAACTTGATGGAAAGTATGAAAAAATGGCAGTTCTTCAGTCTTGGAATTCTGTCTTAACTTTTACAACGAGTGGAATGCAAATAAGAATACAAATGGAAGAAATTCATCAAGAGACTGTTTGCGCTGTATAAAATGGACCTCGTAAGTTTCACCTTTCATCTTTCAATTGTCCTTAGGAGAACTCTTAGTTTACCTAAGAGTTTACCTAGTAGTAATTATAGGAATTATTATAGTAGTGGTTGGAGGTACCCACCTGGATGGGTGACCCCCATTGAAATTCCAATTCTTGTTCTTCAGGAATATTGTGAGCAATCCACTCATCTCGAACCTCTTGCAAAAAGTCACTCACTTTTGGGACTAGTTCTTTAGGATTGATTGCTGAGTTTTTCAGATCGTTGCAAAGGCTAAACGATTCGCACTCCGTTACGAACATACGTTCCGGTTGTTTAAGAGGTTTGTCGTTTTCGTTGAGGATTACTTTCAGAGGATCCATGGAAATTTTCTTACGTCTTTGTTGTTTTTTGTCATGCTCCTTAGAAGCAGGTTTCGGTGTTTCTTTTGTGATGAAAAGATCACTGTTTTCCGAAGCAGAATTTCCTTCACTACTTTTCCTTCTCCCATGACCCAGATTTAACGTAGGTGATTTTCTATTTCTCGTAGCATTTGAGTAACTCATCTTTGGAGCTTCTGTACTATTTTCACTTGGAGTTTCCGATGGAGAAACATTTACTATTCCATCAATCGATGGGGATAGCGCTGAAGTTTGTGCTTGTGGCTGAAAAATTTAATTTTGAAAAACTTTATTTATATTTTAGATGGATCTCCAGTGTCAACAGAAAAAAGATATAATTCATTGTTATAGAGCAGGTTTCCTATGTTAAATATTACTCACAATTTGATGGACGTTGTTTTCTTCTGCATTTTTTGCTGATTCGTCCAAGACATTTATATATTTCTTCATTTCTTGAATAGTTATTCCATTTTCAAAGAGACCCACTTCTACAAATAAAATAACGAAATACGGATAAAATCAAATGTACAGTGTTGAGTTGTAAAAGTACTCGATAAATTTGATATCGAAATATACCGAAAAAAAAATTAGTTCATTAACAAGAATTATGGATGTAAAAATCGATATGCAGACAATATCAGAGTTCAATGTTAATCGACACACTCCCTACTGATGATTTGAAATCTAAACCATCTAAAACTCAAGCTCGAAACGTTCTTAATTGATCTGATAATGTTATTAGATACATCGCACTTTTTTGTAAACAACTTACCAATCAGCCGTTGCTTCATTTCTTTGTAATTCTCATCTTCAGACTCAGAGGTTCCTTTGATTCTCTCCTTAGATGTCATCGTTTTTTATAAAATTTATTTATACTGATTTATACTTTCAAAAGTCACCGGCGCTTCGCGTAGAGATATTTTTTTTTAAATCTAGTGCTGACTATGATAATGTATGTTACAATGGTTACAATATAAACGAATGATCTATTCGATATTTATACGAAATTAACACCGTAAGACTACTACAACCACTACCTACAACAATAGCAACTAACAGCAAGTTGATAGTAGCATTCACCCCGTATTCACTATTCAGAGGATTAAGGGAACATGTAGCGGAGAAAAACCAAATTCAGGGAAAACGGCACGAAAACGTAAAACGGTAAACCGAAGCAACATAACCTAAAATAAAGAACAGCTGTGTTGAAGTTTCAACTGCCAATAGGGCCAATCCGGCCAATCGGGCGAGCCAATACTCCAATGGAAGAATGCATAGAGCTGCCTCTATTCTCCTTTCAGCAGCTTTCAGTTTCATCAGTTTCATATTCTACATATGTATTTACGTGTTTTACGTAGAAAAACACCCACACCATATGAATTTGGTTGATTTGGTGTTTTCGATGTATAATATCATAATATCAAAATAAAAATAAAAAAATGCATCTATTTTATTATTTTACTAAATAGCTTTTCAGAATTTAAAACTATATTCTAAAAACTAAAATGTTAAATAATTTTTTATGAAGATATTAAAAAAATAAAGTTCTGTCCCGTCAGAGACTGGTCCCGTGTCCCGTGCAGTCCCGTGCATTTGGTGCCAATGTTTATGCAGGTTTATGCACCAGCAGGGTTGCACGTTGCACGTTTACGCGTAACTCGAAGTTTTATACGTATGATACGTAATTTACGTAATATACGTAAAATATTTAATTAATTTAACAAAATGGTGGACTCGAAAGGGGGATATAACCTCACTTTTTCCGGATTGCAGATTAAATGAATTATTTTTTATAAAATTTAAAAAAATGACTACTTAAATCAAATGTTGGTAGTGCAAAGGGACAAAAAATATCTTGTGAAGAACTGAAGTTTGAGCGGCTGAAAGTTGAAAATCAAGCCGTTTCAAAATGTTCAATTTGTAAAAGTATTTTACAAAATACTAGCTAAGATCTTCTTCTAGTTTATAGGTATGTTAATATTGTTGATCCTTTGTTAATTGATTAATAATTTAAAAAGCTATCATCTATCATGCAAATAGTGTTGTCGACTTTTCGGCGTATTAAAGAATTAGGGTATGTTTACTTTCTATATGAAATGAGCGCAGTTGGCACTTGTCATCTTGAAAACGTAAATTACATGTAAATAACTAGGCACGTAAATTACTTGCGTAATGTACATGTAAAAAACTGGGTAAATTACCTAAAGTAAATTACGTACGCAACCCTGTGCACCAGTGTATGGTCATTTTGGATTATTACATCACAACGTGAAATACGTGAAATACCTAATGAGCGTGCGGGGAGTGAGTCAACTTATGGGATTTTGCCTTCGGAGAATTTTCAAACCTTTCAAACTTTGGAGTTTGGTTACCGGTTTCTGGAAACGATAGAAACGGTTGAATCAAAATCAAACCGAATCAAACTCAATCAAACTGTTGCTGTGTCAGGTGATATCGGTGATATTTTCAACATTTTTCAGACTTTTTAATAATTCTATAATTTCCTAGTGTTATATTTATAAGCTTTACTTATTGCTAAGTGATATATGAAACTAGATGTATTGAAAACACGTTGTTAACTGCATTCTTGAAGAGACGCTATGCATTTTTGACTCTGGCATCGTGTTTTGCACAAAAAAGAAGAATAAGGAGAAGTATTACATTTTGGCGGCTTCGATATTTTTGAGAATTTGAAGCGGTAAGTTTTTACTTTTTAATAAATTGTTTTTTTCTAGGCTCAGTTTAAGGTTAGAGTCACGATTAAAATTTTATTTTTAATTTACTCTACTATATCTGTTTAGTTACTGAGCGGTTTTAGACAATATTATCATTTATAATATTTTAATTCTAGAAAGAAAAAATGGGGGATGATTTAATTCGTGTGGCTGTTCGAATAAGGCCCCTGGTTCCATCAGAAATAGAGAAAGGGTGCCAAGAATGTCTGAGTGTTGTTCCTGGAGAACAGCAAATTCAAATAAGGCCCACCGACAAAGCTTTTACTTTCAATTATGTTTTCGATTCCGACGTCGGACAAGCTGAATTTTATGACACAGCAATTAAAAAAATGATTACTCATATATTTCAAGGTAAACTATTTTAAAATCCGACCAATTACATTTTAAATCATTTTTATAGTATCTGATTAACTTAAAATTATTTTTTTAGGCTACAACGTAACAATTCTTGCATATGGCCAGACGGGAAGTGGTAAGACCCATTCAATGGGGACTAACTATTCTGAAACCAGCGAAAATATTGGCGTGATTCCTCGTGCAGTAGAGGATATATTTGAAACTGTAAAATCCCAAGATGAGTGGGATTACAAAGTAACAGTCGCCTTCATGGAGCTTTATCAAGAACAACTCTATGATTTATTGGCTCAAAAACAAAGAAGTCAATGCGTCGTGGATATTCGAGAAGACGCGAAGACTATAAAAATTGTTGGCCTGACAGAAAGGCCAGTTTCAAACGCCAAACAAACACTTGAGTGCTTGGCTGATGGTTCTCTTTGTCGAGCAACTGGAGCGACTGCGATGAACAGTCACAGCAGTCGCAGTCACGCGATATTCACGATATCGGTACACCAACAGAAGAAAAATGATCCGTGAGTTACTATAAAATTAAATTTATAAAATATTTACTTTCCTTTTTCTAGCTTGCAGAATTTTAAATTTCAATTCTTTTAGAGCCAATGCAAGGACAGCAAAATTTCAACTGGTAGATTTAGCTGGATCCGAGAGAAGTAAAAAGACTCAGGCGACGGGCGAGCGTTTTAAGGAAGGTGTAAATATCAATAAAGGTCTCTTAGCTCTTGGAAATGTAATTTCTCAATTAGGAGAATGCGGAACAGCATCTTATGTAGGATATAGAGACAGCAAACTAACGAGGCTTCTGCAAGATTCTCTAGGTGGGAACTCGATGACGTTGATGATTGCTTGCGTAAGTCCAGCAGGTTAGTATATCCAAAAAAATAAAATTTTTATCGGGAAAAATTCCTTACTTTATTTATTTTATTTTAATTTATAATATGGATCTTTCAGATTATAACCTTGATGAATCTCTGAGCACTCTTAGATACGCGGACCGAGCTCGTAAAATAAAGAATAAACCAGTGATTAATCAAGATCCTCAAGTGGCCGAAATAAATCGCTTGAAGAAGGTAATTCAAGATTTGAAGATGGCGAGACTGAGTCAAGAAATTCATGGTCTTACCAGTTGTCCTCCTGAACACCAAGAGTTAGAGGAAAAGAATCAGTTGTTGCAAAAGAAGTTGAGAGCCGTGACAGAGAAACTGAGTGCTCACTTAATCGAGTTAGTTCACATGCACGAACGAGCAGAACTGAATGAACAGTCGAGAGAGAATATAAAGTCTGCCATGGTGAGCATCTCTGAAGAGTGTGAAGAGCTTATGAAGCAATTTGAAACGAATCCAGACGACGTGAAAGGTCATAAGAGGAAATTGGAGTCTATTAGGTTGAAAATTCTTGGTAAGAGTTCATTTCATCTGGTTTTTCCTTGTCTAATTAACTATCTACTTAAGTAATATTTAGATTAATTTTTAACCCTTTTATATTTTAATTTTAAAGATCTACAAAAGGATCAGAAGAAGACAGCCGAGGAGCTTCTGAATCATGATTTGACTTCGGGTTCACAATCATCGGTAACAGAAAAAATTGATGAGGAAGAAGGTGAAAGTCATGCCAATGAGACTTTTGACCTTGATGAAAAGCATGAAGAACACACACTGCGACAAGCACAGGCAATCGACCAAGTGCAAACTATAACCAGAGAGCTTGCCATTAAAGAAGAACTAGTCTCAAAACTCCTTCAAAACGTTGTTACAGAGGACGCAGAGCAGTTGCATCTTCTCCGAGACATGGAAAACGAAATACATAAATTGCAATCTGAAAAAGAGGAACTCCAACAGCAATTAAATAATGTGCAAAATAACAAAGCTGCCTCGAGATTGGCTGAAACTCGGAGAAAAAAGGTACAAGAGCTAGAAAAAAAAATTTCGGACTTGTCTCGTAAGTGTACGGAACAGAACAAGGTCATCAAGCAGAAAGAAAGGTCAGATCAGCAGATCAAGAACTTGGCGAATGAGATTCAGTCCTTGAAGCAGACGAGGGTCAAATTGATTCGGCATATGCGTACGGAGGCTGATCGGTTTAACAAGTGGAAACTCTCCAGAGAACGGGAGCTTTCAAAACTGAAAGATCAGGATAGGAAAAGAGTCAATCAAATGGCTAAGCTCCAGACACAGCACATTAAACAGCAGAATGTCTTGAAGAGAAAAATGGAAGAAGCTCATGCCATCAACAAGAGACTTAAGGTAAAAAGTATATCAAGTATATAGATTATTATTAATCTAATACTTATGTTGTTAACGTTTCTCATATTTATTTTGTAGGAGGCTTTGGAAAAGCAGAAAAAAGTTCAACAAAAAAGGAATGAAAAAGCAACTAATAAAGAAAACATCCAATCATGGATTTCTCAAGAAATGGAGGTTCTTCTCAGCACCGTGGATGCAGAATGTTCGCTGGAAAGATTGATGCAAGACAGGGCTCTTTTGGTTAATCAGTTAAAAGATCTCCGAGAGAAGCAAGAAAATTTCGAACCATCTGTGTTCCAAAAAGAAGAGTCTGATCTTCTAGAATTCGTAGAATTGAGAAACGCACAAATCACTGATCTTCAGCAGAAAATAATGGAATCTGATCAAGGTTTTTTTTATTTCTTCATGAATGTATATTATCTTAATTTTCTTAATTATACTTTCAATCTTCATATTTTTTTGTAGAAAACCAGGCTAATAGTAGATGGCAAAGTCTTATTTCTATTAGAGACGCGAAAATTGCTCTCAAGTCCCTTTTTCAAATAACAGCAGAAGACAGGAAGAAACAATTTATGATGAAGTGCGAGGTCGATGATCTGAAGGTTTGTTATAATAGCTTAAAATACTTGATATATAATAAAGAGAAACTAAACTTTGTACACTGTATAATCTATTTTATAATACTTTAGGATGAAGTGGAGAAGTTGAAGGCTGAAATAAGAAAACAGGAAAATCGCGAAAAGGAACTGAAGCTTATTCCTTTGTACAATTCTCCTGCTGTAGTAAAGAAAGATAACAAGGAAACGTTAGAGCAGCTTGAATTCTATAAAAATCGCTGCGAGGCACTAGAGAAGGATAGAATCGAGAATGATTATTATAATAGTATTTTCTTACCAGATGTCAGTTTTGATGACGTTAAAAACGATCCTGACTGGGTCAAAACACCACTTTATAATCGAATCCAAAAATTAATGGTACATCTTGTACATCTTTTATATATTCTTGTCTGATATAAAGTATCCTGGTTAAAAAGTTTTTTTTTCTAATAGAACAATACAAGAAATATACCAGCAGAGAATCGTGGAGCTATGAAAAGGGCTTCTGATGGCGAAGTAAAATGCGCATGCAAAACAAAATGTTCGACTCGCCTTTGCAGTTGCAGAAAGAATGATCTCGCTTGCAGTAATTGCAACTGCAATCCGGAAAATTGCCAAAACAGGAGCGATGATAATGTAAGAATGACGTTTTATATTATGATGAAGTTGAATGATGAACTTAATTTATTAGCAATAATTGATAATTTAATATATCTTTATTATAGACTCGGCGAACACTATTTCCAGATTTGTCTGCGAACAATGATGTAAAAAGACCACGGTGAGCTTTTTTTTTAAAATAATTATTCATTTTAGTATTAGAAATACTCTAACCCTCAGTTTTAAGTACCATTTTTGTTTTAGATTAATCAAGACAGAACAAACCAGCCCCGAATCAGATGCTAATAATGAGTCATTATAACTATTGGCTACATGAGGAATTTGTATAATTTTATTTTTCAATTTTATTATTGTATATTAACTAGT
Organism: Synergus laeviventris; assembly: GCA_032275145.1. Lineage (NCBI taxonomy): Eukaryota > Metazoa > Arthropoda > Insecta > Hymenoptera > Cynipidae > Synergus > Synergus laeviventris. Next base: position 10,103,218 of record JAUESI010000038.1, on the reverse strand, counting down.
CCTAAGATGTTTTTATTCTTAAGAGGCTTTTTAATTAGTGAAGTAAACTTTCGGCATTTGACTTAAAATTGTATGTTGGAACAGAACTTCAGATTTTATTAAGAGATTGAGATTGTTTTCTAAGAAAACAGGGTCAACTTTTTATTTACTTCAGTATGAAATTTGTACTTATTTTAAATTTCCGATACTCAAAAAGTAGTAGTACGTTTAAAATAAATTCCTTAAGTATATTCTTTATCAGTATCGGAAGTTAACCTTGAATCTTGATCTTTATTTTCTGAAACGCTCGGTTGGTGATTTTTAATGATGATTTTCCACCTTAATGTAGTTTCATTAGCTTCATCAATTCCATCATTTTCGGATTTTGTGGAAGATTCTTTAGTAAGAAATTCGCCCTTGCAATGAGAAGGTTCTTTTTCAAATATGATTCCATCCAAAGGTGTCTGACGACTTAAAATTGTTGGCTCAATCTTCTTGTAATGTTTCCTCATCGAACGCAAATTTGGAGATTCATAATGTACTTCAACTGGAGCCATTACAAAATCAGTATTAGGACGGACTTTTCGTAACCTCTCAGGAGTTTTAGCCCTATGTATTGGTTGTTTCATCTGATGAAGATGTCTCTTGGTTTCTATATTTTCTAAGTGAGCTTTTAAGTTCTTTTGATCAAAGACCGGGCATGAAGCATTTTCTCTTTTACAACGTGAAAAATTTCTTGGGGCAAATACTGAATCTGAAGTATATTCATTTTCAATAGTTTTTTTTGTATTTGAAATTACTACTTGTACATCTGATATTTCTGGCCCATTTTCTTTGAACGGCACTTCGGAACTTATCTTGGAAAATTGTGAATTCACCGGGGAAGCTTGATTATGAAGGCTTTGCAGATCAGATTTTAAAGAGGCAGAAGTTTCTAGAGTTTTAAATTGTACTTTATCGTTTTTTGAACAGAAGGTCGTATCGTTCAAAATATTTGTCGTTTCTTCGACCTTGTAAATACTGTGGTATTGGGTTCTAAATACACTGAGAGGCACACGTCTTATAATCAGTTTTTCAACTATGTAATCGTATTTATATGAATCATCTTCAACATTTTCGTTATTGATTACAGCTTCTTTATAACAGCAATGAAAAAATGACTTCCAACAGTATAATTTATTTTTCTGGTGTTCATTACTCATAACGAAAACGCTGGAGGTTTTTTAAATCAGAAAGTAGAGGTGAAGGTTGTGGAAGGTTTGTTTATTGTTTTTGGGAAAGTTGTAAACTGTCAAAGCAGTCAAACATTTGAAATTCCCCCAAAAAGTGTCCAACCTGCATCTGCTGCACCCTGACGATGAAACTGGAAAGTCCCGGTTTGAATTTTTCCCGTAGTATTCGCTGTAATCGCGGACGCTGACTTCAAGTCAAGCACGCTTACAAGACTTACAAGAGTTACAAGATTCTCTTCACCATTTTGAAAATAGGAGAACCTTCATACTTTCATTGTTTGTCCCTTGTCGTTGTCAATTGACACCAAATAATTGCAAACTACGAATTTGCCAAAAATCCGTGTGCTTCCCAAGAAAAATTGTCACATGTGAATTTTTTTTCACCCTCAATAGCAGTGTCAAAGGAGAACTGCGTAAAAAAATCGAATGAATAGAAAAGTGAATTAAAATAGTGTTATACCGTGTCGGGTTTCTCATATCGATGCGCAAAGTTTTGCCTCGCTATTTAATACTTTACCGGTATTTTGCTCTATAGTAAGATATCCCTAATTTTTTTTTATAATGTCTGTCACTTTCGCTCAACGAGGTAGACCAACACCGAATTCTACTCAAATTCAGAAGGTAAGATTTTGTAGGGGCTGTTTATTTTTACAAAAAAGTTGATCTTGCTGAGTCCTTCGCTCGGTTCATAACCGGATTATTTATCTCGCAAGGAGAATATTAAAGCGTATTATATTTAAAGCTTTTAAAATTTGTATCTTACAAAAGTTTCGATTGATTTAGTCATTTTTAATTATATTGACTTAAAGGAGTTTTCTAAAAATCTTAATTCTTTATAAATAATGGTGCTTCAATATTTGTTCTTTATATAGTATAAATTAGTGTCAAAATCTATCTAATTTAAAAAAAGTAACAACTCATTGTATACTGTTACAAACGTTACAAATAAGTTGTTAATTTTTAGAAAGAGTTAACCTCTATAACCTATTAATTGTAGATGCTGGACGAGAATAGTCATCTTATACAGACTATTCAAGAATACCAAAATAAGGGAAAGATTCAAGAATGTGTACAGTAAGTGATGAATAATACTAATTGTCTTTAAATGTTTTAAACGAAAAGTACATTTAAAATTTAGTTATGTCATGATTATAGTTTGCCCTACATTCCTTCTTTCTTTCAGGTATCAGCAAATCTTGCACAGGAATTTAGTTTACTTAGCATCAATAGCCGATGCTGGTCAGAATATAACAGCGTTATTACCCGTAAGTTATAAACAATTAAACAAAAAAGATAAAAATTCTAACTCGTTCTCATATTTAATATAATATTTCGTTTTAATTTTATTCTAGCCTCCACAAGGAATGAGTAACGGTCCACAGCATCCCATAATGGGACCTCAAGGACCACCGAGTGGTCCAGCAGGAGCTGCAGGACCAGGAGTTGAAATACCTCCTAATACCCAACAACCAATGCCAATGACTGGTTTCAATCAAGGTCAAAATATGGGACAGGGAGGTTATCGGGGTGGACCTGTAATGCCCGGTCAAGGACCTGCTATCAACCGTATGTTCTCTAATTAGTCACTTAAAATTAAATTAAATCACCTAAATTTAAATCTGAACAAGTAAACGGCAGAATACATTTTTAAACAAGTTTAATTTATTTTTTAAAGGTCCAACTGCGGGTCCTGGTCCACAACAGTACCGAGCTGGACCTCAGGGCTATCCGCAACAACCAACGCAACAAGGATATCACACTCCTTACGCTAATCAAACTCCAGGTGCCAACTACCAAGGACCCCAAGGTTCAACGTACACCCCAGGTCAGCCAAACCAGTACGGACCTCCGAATGCTTCTCAACAGCAAGGCTACCCTGCTGCTAATCAACCTAACTATGGTCCTCCGAGTACAGTCAACAGCTATGGCCCTCAACCAGGCGGATATCCACCACCCGCTAATCAACCTCCCTCTGGCTACGGTCCTCCACCACCAAATCAACAAGGCTACCCTCCTCCCAATGCCTCTCAACAGAGTTTCCCATCTGGTGGTCAACAGCCACAATCCGGACAATATGGTAGCCCTAGTCCACAGCCAAACTACCAGCAACCACCCTCTCAACCACCTCCTCAAAACGCCTATGGTACGAATCAATCCGGTAACTATCCTCCTCCTCCTTCTCAAGGTTATCCTAATAGTGTTCCTCCTCAATCTTACCCACCCCCACCCTCTTCAAATGCCACTCAACCCCCTCAACCTGGTTCGCAACAATCTGGTGGTCCCCAGCCTAATTATGGTAATCAACCCAGTCCAGGTCCTGGCCCGGCGCAGTACGGTCCAACTTCCACGTCTCCTCCTTTTAGCACCGCGCCAGTGAGTGGAGCCAACACCTACGCCCAAAGCGGTCAACCCACCAGCACACCATCAGCCTCCACGCAGACATATTCTGCCAGCAGTGGACCTCCTCCACCCGCCCAGGGTGGAAATTACCCTCCTCCAGGACCTTCACCATCTGGATATCCTGTTCACCAGCCACCTCATCCGCCTCCACACCAATCTCCACACCCGCCGCCACATCAGTCTCCGCATCAAACTCCACATCAGAGTCCTCATCCTTCTCACCAGCCACCACATCCTTCACATCAACCTCCACATCAGTCTCCTCATCAGCAACCGCAGCAAGGCCAGCAACCCTCTCAAACGCCTCCCCAAACTCAGCAGCAACAGTCTCCCAGTCCTGCTCCAAGTGGTTTCCAACCTCCATCTGGTCCACCTCAAGGTCAAGCCCCTCCACCAGGTCCCCCGCAGGCTCAGAGTGGATATGGACCTCCGCAATCTCACCCGGCAACGACACAAACTTATGTTCCACCAAGTCCATCTGGACAGCCTCAAGTATATTCACCCCATCCTTCACAAGGAGGCCAACATTACGGGCATCCACAGTACCCGCCACAGAGCTACCCTCCACCACCTGGGGGTCAAGGCTATTCGCAGTATCCTCCGAGGCCTCCTGGTAGTCATATGCCTCCGCCTGGTCCGCAAGGACCACCCCCTCCGAATCAATATGGATACGGGTATCAACCTCCTCCTCAGTAAGGGTATTAGACAATAAAAAGAGGTGTGCTTGGTGTTTTGAATTATGGCCGGACCTCTCAAGACCGCTGTTCTCTCTTATTTTGATTTTTAAACATTTTTGATTTCCTAATTTTACTCAACAAATATTATAGTTAGATATTTTTTCGCTTTGAGCGTTAATCGTTTTTTAAACGAAATTTTTGATTAAAATGAGAAATTTGAATTTCTAAGTTAGAACTTGAATCCAGCACCCATAAAGTCTTTAGGATCATTGAGATTTATTCATAATCTGAAATTTTATTGGTTCACGGAAACTAAAACAAAAGTAAAGCATAACGAAAATAAATCTACAATAAAAGCGTCAACAACGATCCTCGCAGGTTTGGTGTTAGAAATTAATTTCGTAAATTATTCCACTCTCCATTCATTAAAGTTTTTTTACAGAAGACGTCTTGAAACACTACATTTCTTTTAATAACCTTAATTTCCTTTTAGGAGCTATCCTTAAACTACGTAAAGTTGTTTTCTGAAATTTTGACCCATATACCTCCGCGTGTAAGCCCCCCCCCCCACGTAAGACAGTCTAGAAAAATGCTTAACCTCCCCACCCACCCAAAAACCTTATGTAATTTAAGGACGGCCCATTATATATTTTTCAATTTCAAAGGGAAATTAAACATTATGGGAATGGAAAGTGTGTTTATAGAGCGAAAAAAAGTTTTGTATATTTTTTGTGTAAAACGAAGAGTTCGAAATCTAATCTCAAAATTTAATCTCTTCATTTGACAAAAAAAAAACTAGGAATGTTTTCATTCTGTAAGCATATTTATTTTTGAAATTAAGTATGTCTACAGAGAAAAAATATCTAATTATAATATTTCCAGAGTAAAATGAGGAAAATGAACTCCGATTAGAATTTAACTCAACGCTCTTGAAACTTAAACATCTTAGCACGCCCTAACTTTTGACGAATATCGTCCACCTGCTGATTTGCTTTTCCAAATTTGACTATTCTTAGGGAATCTAATTACCGAATCTTATTCGGACAGGAATATTCGTATTTGTTAAATGGGAAGATCAACGAGTTAGAATATAGTGATAAAATTTACTATATAAGAAAATGCTATTGAATTTATAAGATGCGAATTAACTATCTTCCAAAATCAGTTATTTAACTATATTACTGATTTGAAAATATGTATAAATATATTTACATTGATTTTAAGAAAAATGCTCTAGAATTTACAGAACCACCATGCATGATAATTGGTTCTATTTAATATGCTCTTGAATCAATAGTGACGGATTTAGGACGGAAGTAAATATTGCATCTTATTGAATAGCATTTTTTCTCTATATGGGCTTTTTAATTATGATTGATAATTACAAAGGGTAGACTTATGAAGTCTACCACGTATTTTTTTATTCATCTAAACGCTTCGTATTTTTAGGCTTTGGAACCTGAAGTCTAATGTTCGTATGGCTTTTGATCTATAAAGCTTTCAATCTTGAACGCTTTTAAGTTCAGAAGCTTCCAAATTTGAACTGTTTACCACTTCCAAGTTTTTTAATCAAACAGTTTTATTGACTGTCTTCTTCGGGTATATACGTGTACATCCAATAACGACACTTTTTATTACAAGACTTTGAATTTCGTTTTTTTTTCTTCTGCTTCGATACATTTTTTGTGGTGGCTGTAATTCCAGAATTTATATTACAATGAAATGAAAAACATTTTACCTGGCAGCCCCACCAATCAACTGCATTAATTGTGTTAATACTAGAAACGACTATCGAAGCATAACGAATTTGAAGAATTGACTCTTTGATGTTAATAATTATAATAGTTCGTAATTTCATTTATGTATCAATGTGTGATTGCATTACATTGCGAGCTCAGATACTTATTTTAAGATGCAATGTTGGAGTTGCATTGTAATTTTTTGTCCTGTCTCGAAAGAACATTTTTCAATGTGTGAATTGATTTGATGTGATTGATAAAACGTATGGACGTGATTCTTAGGATTCTCTTTTAAATGGATATCCGCATTATTTATGTTTATACAAATTACTATTTTCACTACAAAGGTTCGTAATTATTTGTCGAATGTATTTCGAGTTTATGTATTTAGTAATAAAGGTTGTAAGATGTAGTTCGAATTTTATATTTACAATTCCAAAATTAATTTTTCTTTCACTTCTTTTACATTTATTTTGTTACAATGAGTTATTACATCTTAAATATTTTAATCTCATTTTACAATCATTTAACAGGAATACTAAATATTCCGTTTATATGGCATATTAAGATCAGAGTTCAACTTTATGAAGTGAATTATTAATACTTCTAATACCACATTCGCAGGAATACTTGGGTTGAGAAACTTCCTCCATCTCCGGTAGTACTTCTATATTATTCACTAGGCGTTTGTTCCACTCCTGAAATATAAAATTAAAAAGTTAATACCAAGAAAATATTTGTTAATAGACATAAATGTACAAAGAATTTGTTTACCTCAAAGATAGCTACATGATAGCAAAGTATATCTTTAGGCATCAAGTTATCTCTCGTGAATTGACGAGCTGCCTTTGAAATTTTATACGCCTTTTCGTCATTTTCTTGAGCCCATTTAATATTCTCGACTAGGTCGGATAAATCACTCTTTATTGGCACGAAGTGTTCACCTGGTGTTAGTTTCTTGTAAAAAAATTCGTAGTAATCAGAATCTTGTTTAAATACTAGTGAACCCCCGGCCAACAAGTATGGAAATCTATAGGCCGCCACTGTTCCATCAATATTTAACTGGTACTTGTACTATAAGAAGACAAAAGGGAGTTGAATCTTAAGAGTTCAAATAGAGTATATTTAAAGATTTAAAAAGTCATGAAGCACCACCTCGAAAAAATTGAACAACGAAATAGGTGCTTGACCAGGGCCATATTTCTCTATTTCTTCTCGAAAAAAGAAAAAGTTAGTGATCGATGCATTTATCAAATTCGGATATTGCCGAGCAATGTCTATCAAATCTAGTCGTTCTCTCCTAGAATCACGACCTCGCCAGAAAACTTTATTATATTTCTCTTCCCACGAAAGCTTTGTACCTCCTTGTACGGTTAACATATCAAGCATAACTCTGTTTTTAAAAGTGATAGCAATGTTAAAAATCGAATGATATTGGTATTTTAACTAATAAAAATTTTTAACAAGTTTTAAACACATACCTTCCCATACTTTCCAAAGACGATTCCGTAATATCGTATGTGGGGAGAATGATATCTGCGGTCTCTTTGGAACCACACCAGGAAAATATAGGATAGATAGTTTTCTTTTTTGATACAAGAGGCCAATCACCTAGATTCATGAAAAATTCCACGTCTGGCAAGAAGACCTTTCGTGCCAGCGATAGTAAAACGGAGTCCATAAATATTTTAAATCCTACGTGTTGTCCATAGCATTTCCTGTAAATCTGAGCGTCAGATGATCACAATGCATGATATTTTTTCTATTGATTTTATTACTGTAAAACGATTGAGAAAATACATACTTTGTTCGATTTTACGACGTAATGACAGACACTAACGCTGTTTGGTTTGTGGTAATTTTTAATTATATCATTTCTCATTTTGTCGAAATCGATAGTTTGAAATGGGCTCAGATCTTTAAGTATTTGAGAGTAATTTTCTGAACATTCATTACTTTTTAACCAAGCATTTGCTGAAGGTTGAGGACAATAACACTCGTCTTCGAATACAGGACCTGAAAAATATTAAATATTAATGTTATTGCATATCATGTTTCCAGTCAACATAGTGTCTATTGTCATTAAAAAAGGTGAAGTGAATTTTTAAATTTTAAGTAAGTTTAAAGGATTTTAGATGAATTCCAAAGATTTTAAGGAATTTCAAGGGATTTAACAAGATTTCAATACCTGCAATTATTGGAACTGAATTGAAAATTTCTGTATCCTCAACTTTTATTGAAATTTTTATATCAAAGCAAGTTTTATAAAGTCTATATCGAATAATAAAACTGCCATCTTCGCAATCGATGATTTGAGACCAAATTCGACATGCACCACCTGTAAAAGTTTTACCCTGTATTTCTTCCGAAATTATTCCGTTTCCAGGAGATTTTGTTAGGCTGCAAACAAGCATTATAAACATTCCATTTTTTTGTCATAATAAATAATATTATAGGTAAATATCGGTATATATAACAAAATAATTTTATTGGGAAAGAAACTTACTTTTTTCCATCACTGTCTCTCAATTGCAAAAAAATATATCTTGATCTCATTACTATCTGATCAGGTTTCAAACCTGGTCCCCAAATTATACTTTGTGTTGGATCAATTTTACTATAATTGTTACTTACAGCACAGCTTTTGTCAAAGTGACTTAAAAGTATAAAAATAACTAAGAATAACATTTTGATATATGTCACATAGATATCCAGTTATACATGAGCTATTAAATATCTTTTAGATAAAACACAATTTCACTTCATTTTACAAATACTTTTAGCTTCATTCTGTTCTACAAGTAAACCACAATTTTATTTTAAATCCTCCACATTGCTTACTGTATATTTATAATAAACTGTTTGACAACCGTCAAACCGTACGAAGACGCCGGAAAAAATAAATAAATAAATTTATTTTTGTAATGATATCAGTGATATTTCTATTTTCTCCATACAAACGTTTATTGAAAATCAGGCCAGAAAGAAACATTTTTTTGATTGGACGAGACTCATTGTCACCAATACGTGCTCCAATCCCTGTAATTTGTTTGTTTAATAATAGAATAATTCATATCTGTTCAATATATAACGAAATTACTTATATTATTATGTTTAACTGAACGAATATATATGTGAGATAACACTGACTGTAAGTCTCTTCTTTAATACCGAAATTGTTTGATTACACATTTTAAATGACGCGCTCCACTTTGACCAATCAGCACAAATTTAAGGCAGACGCACATGAAATTCTTTCCTCCGGTAATTACGCATGCGCATATTCTTCAAGTTTCCTACTGTACTCTCCTTTGCACTTTTCTATTTTCAGTTGCAAGCAAATGGCGTCTTACAGGTGGAGTTCGTTGCGTCAAATTCCACAAATCATGACTGAATTCTAACTTTAATCATGTTTTCTTTATAAATTAAAGGATATTCCCACTGTGGTAAGCCTTCCTTTCATTTTGAATTATTTTTTATCACTCAGTGTGCTCGACATCACGGTGATTTTGATGTCTTGCGACTTGTATGTAAACAAACAGGGATTTTATAACTCGCTAACAGGGAAGTTTTCGGTTGAAAAATACTTGCTAGGTCTGTTTTTGCAATTTCTGTACCAGTTTTCCAAGTGTCAAACGTTTATTAAATGATTAGAGGTTACCCGCGCAAACTTGAAAGTTGTTGCTATCCTCATACCGACTTTCTAATTCCATCGTTATTTTTACGTTATGTTGCTTCTGAACAGTAACAATAGAAGAAAGAGAAAGATTTATGTTTTAGTTTAGTTTTTTATTTTCTAATAAGCATAGTAGAATAATATAATACTCTTTTCAAACGTCAAAGAGCATCTTAGAGTAAAAAATGAAGTAAAAGTTTTGAAGTATGTCTAACGTCTTTATTTAGATCTTATTTTCTCATCTTATTTATGTAACTTGATGTAACTATTAACAGAATATAATAGAGTACATCATTTTAATGTAAACGATAAAATCTTTAATTTAAAAGTTATTTTTGGCAGTGTTTTTATTGTTATGGCACGAGTTTTTTATTGTTATCTGTCAATATGCTTACGAAACAACATTGTAGGAAAATCAGTATAGCTCTATAATGATTTTCCTATACTCAATTTCCTTTAATTTTTTTGCGATCATTGAAAATTCATCAGTGTTTTAATATTATTTATTTCGTTAATCGATCAGTGATTCAACTTTTCAGAGTATACTTTTCTCGAGATTGTAGAAAATCATAATAGAACATATAATCACAGGTAAATCATTATAGAAAACAATGATAAGAAAGTTATAATTAGAAAGAAAGAAGAAATAAAATTATTCATTATGTTTAAAGCACCCTCCTTAGGTTGATTAGTTCAAAAAAAATGTTAAATGCTGTTCCTTTTTACACAGCAATTACTCAACAAAAAAAAGTAAACGATTCAACACCTATTTTCTAAAGAGACATGCATTTCTTAAAGGCTTTCAGTTTGTCTTCTTATTTACTAATAGAATTTTATCACTTATTTTAAATACATGAATAAATTATATTTATGAATGTTTAGTGGAGCTTCGTCATTGTGCAAAATAAAGCGTTTACAATGAATGAAGTAAGCGGTGGAAAACAGGACATAGCTAGTACTTCTGCTTGGGAATCCTTAGCTTCACAATCTGTGCAGCCTTTACCATCGATGCACCACCATCATCATCACCACCAACCTTTGCAGCAAGATTCGAATCCTCAAGTTACACAAGTTATAGTTCCTACTCCCGTTAAGCTTCAAGCTCCTGTTCTTTCACCGCCTCAACATGTCGAGCATTGTTCTGTCCTCACGCAATTACACCAACAATCTCCTCTGGTTGCACAGGTATGTTTCAAAACCTTATTATTATTAAGATTTAATTGAATTAAACCGTAATTATGTATGTACACCCATTATCAATTTTATTTCACTTCCACAGTCTCCAATGTCAAATACTTTCGCCGAGCCTGAACTTTCCATCGAACTTCAACAACAAGGGTGGAAGAAGTTTTGGAGCAAGCGAGAGAATCGTCCTTATTTCTGGAATAAGTTGACAGGAGAGTCTTTGTGGGTGATGCCCCCGTTAAAACCTCAGGTGAGTTTGATCTAAAATACAGTAATTCATTTAGGATTTGTCGAATTTTGAAGTTGAAATGCATGCTTTGAAAATAATTATTTTTTTCAGTTTGATCCAATCACTGATCCACTAGGAATTTGTGGTGTTTCCTCAGTGCCATCTGTGCCAGGCAATGGACAAATGCCTCCAGGTACACCAGGAGGGCCTGTTAAACGTCGAGCCTCCGAAGATGGAAATGCAATACAAGCTGTTAAAAAGTTTATCTTGGCGTATGTTCAAAAGACCAGTATATTTAAATAATATATTTAAATAATATACTGGTAAATGTATTCAATTTTTGTTTCACAGTGGTCCGTGGGACTTGGAAATTCCCACGAATGTGATTATCTATGAAAGAGCGCCTTCGAATCTACCCCATGTACACCCTGATGTAGAAGCTTTTCGTTGTGGTCTTCTCGCAAAACTGCGACAGTGCTACCAAGAACTTTGTCATACTCGCGAGTCGATAGACGCACCAAAAGATTCGTTTAATCGATGGCTCATGGAGCGAAAAGTGATAGACTGTGGTTCGGATCCACTTCTGCCCAGTCAGTGTTTTCCCGAGATATCGATGTCTATGTATCGCGAGATAATGAACGATGTCCCCATCAAAGTCGTGCGACCTAAATTTACTGGAGATGCGAGAAAGCAACTCTCCAGATATGCAGAAGCTGCGAAGAAGATGATCGAGTCAAGAGCCGCATCTTCCGAGAGCAGGAAGGTTGTCAAATGGAATGCCGAGGACACTTTCCAGTGGTTGAGAAGGACTGTCGGTGCAAATTTCGATGATTTTCAAGTAAGTTTACTTCTTCAAAGTTTTTCTCTTCACTCAACTGTACAGGTTAGTTTGTTCTTATAAGTATCTTTCAATTTGCAGGATCGACTTGCACACCTAAAGCGCCAATGTCAACCGCACTTGACAGAAACAGTTAAAGCCAGCGTCGAAGGAATCTGTTTAAAGATTTACCATCTTTCAACGGAGTACGCGAAAAAAGTGAAGGACAAAAACACTCAAATCCTGAAAGACAATGGATTAGCAGACGTTATTCCCCTAGGTGGTCCTGTCAGTACACAGCGAAAAGTTTGGTGTTACCCTGTTCAATTTTCTCTTCCCGCTCCCAGACTTTCGCAAGTCGATTATCTTCCCGAAAGGGAGCAAACCATGCTGCGCTTCCACGGCGACACTGTTTGTATAAACAACATGCACTTGACCAAGCTTGAGCATTTGTACAGGTATAACTGCTTCGACGACAAAAAATTCGAGATGTTTTTGCCTCGAGTTTGGTCCATGCTCAAGAGGTACCAAACCTATCTGGGGATCAACGAAGGTCACGCAACACAAATGGCATTGCCGGTCACTGTCTTCGAGTGTCTTCAACGGTCATTTGGAGTAACCTTTGAGTGTTTCGCTTCACCGCTAAACTGTTATTTTAGACAGTACTGTTCAACTTTCGCAGATACAGATTCTTACTTTGGATCAAGGGGACCATTTCTCGATTTTAGGCCCGTGAGTGGATCATTTCAAGCTAATCCGCCCTATTGCGAAGAATTGATGGAGTCTATGGTCAATCATTTCGAAAGACTCTTGTCTGATTCAGTGGAACCTCTCTCGTTTATTGTTTTCTTACCCGAATGGCGAGATCCAGCGCCGAATGCTCTTCTGAAGTTGGAGAGTAGCCACTTCAAACGTAAACAGGTTGTGGTCCCAGCTATGGAACACGAATATAGACATGGATTGCAACATATGATACCAAAGTGTGTATTGGTTCTTTGACATATTTTGTAACTTACTGGAAAGTGAACCTCTTCAGAAGTAAATCTCTTAAATGTCTTGTCTTGACTGTTTATAAAATTGAAGTACTTTTCCTTTCAGGGGAGAAGTCAATATTAGAGGATTATACGGCACCTTAGTCGTTTGGTTGCAAAACTCAGCTGGAGTGTCTAGATGGGGACCAACTGAAGAACGAGTAGAGGCTCTGTTGGAAGCGTGGAGACCAGGAAGGGAACGAGAAAGAGACAGACAGGAACTTCTTTCTCCTCCTAGACAAATGCATCAGCCGATGCCCTCTACTCCGAGCACTGTTCCCACAACTCCTACGACACCCACAACACCAGTAATGCCACATCCTACCCAACCTTTTAATCAGCCTCTGGCACAAACCCTTACTCAACCCTTAAACCAAACTATGATCCAACCTATTAACCAAACCGTCGCCCAATCTCTAAATCAAACACACACCCAACCTTTAAATCAACCTTTATCTCAAAGTATAACACAGCCTCTCACTCAAGCTCTGACTCAGTCTATGACACCCACGCTTTGAACCCATCCAATATGAAAAAAAGAAGCCTCGAGCGGCCTGAGAACTCTCGCTGTAAAGTCAAATAGGTATGGAAGTTACTCCCTTTAATTACAGATGAAATGGTAGATCTTTATTTACCGACCTTACCATTTATTCTCCATACCCTTTTTCTGCAAATTTTCTAAAGATCTGATGGGAAAAAACCTGATCATTATAAATAGATTTTTTATATCATATAACGCAATTATTTAGAAATGTTCAGGATATATTTTAAGCTATTGTAAAAATAATTGCTTCAATCTCAAAGAACGGAGCGATTCTTTCAAGCTTGTGTAATGATTTTACAGATTCATTTACAGCTTTGATAGATCTAAACAGAAACAAGCTTCTATAAAATTATTTCAAATTTGATTTGAAGATGATTTAGCTTTATTATATTTTAAGTTCACTTATCAATGTAGGGTATGTTGTAAAGTAATTTAATTAGATTATTCAAGTCTCATGATGAAGAAAAATTCTATTTAGATTTATGAAGAAATAATCCTCTTATATTATATATATTATATAGAAGTCTAGGGATTTAGTTGCTCTACGTCTAATGTGTTTCAAAATGTCTGATCTGTAATAGTGTTAATTGTTTTCAATTCATGGTGGACTTTTGAAGACATTTAGATTCCCAAAAATGATGTATTTGCTGTGAAAGTTATATTAAAATTTTGTTCCTTATGTCTCACATATAGAAGTATAAATTCAATATGGAAATTCAATGTACATACAGTAAATTTAATCGAGAAATAAAAGTGATCATAACTTATAATAATTACAAGTTATTGAGGGGGATCATCCTTTTGTTGATAAACAAAAATTTTGAATGTGAAAAAATACCGACAAAATTATTTCCGAAATTTCTTAAATTGTCATTTTTCAGGAATTTCATTTTTTGGGAATTATTTTTTCGGTATTGTTTCATATTTTCGAGATTTTGGTTTTTTGGCAAAAAGATGTTGTCTTATTGAATAGAATGGAAAAATTGATTATTTTCATATCAAGTACATCAAACACTGAAGAAATTTTTATAATAAAGATTAATCTTCTGATCTTCTCTGTAAAAAGTTTGGAGAGCGCATATCATGCAATACCATATTGAGATGCTTAGCTAACTTCAGCACAAAAGTTAAGTTAAGACTTCTAGTTACATGTAAATATTACTTTGATCAATGATTTACTCCATTCGAATTTCATATTCTACTGAACTAAATGGAGCCTCATCATTAACTTTTACTAAGTGCTAAATTCTATATGGTTTAAAAATTACTCCTACATTATATAGATTTTGTACAATAATAAATTTTTATTAGCAATATGTTGTACATAAAATAGCAATATATATATGTATATATATATATATTCTATGCCTAAAAATATTTATGCTTATTCGATAGTCAATAAGACAATATATGGAATGTAAAACTTCGAATGGTGAATTAGATGTTTTATACGAGTGAAAAAATACAAATTTCATAAAAGAGATTTTATACTAAAACGAGATGATTCTGACGAAAATGATGAGTATGACTTGCTTTGGTTCACAGATTAGTTTTTTTTTTGTAAAATTTTGGATTATAACTCCACTGAAAATTTCGCCTTATAAATTTTCTAAATAAAAAAAGTCATTTTTGATACATAGAGTCGTCAGTGATTGTAGGTGATTTTTAAAAGCATTAATTAATTAATTTAATTCTTAACTTTCATTGTTTGAAAGCTAAGTTTTAAATCTTCCACAAGTTTGTCTTCTCAAGTTTAATCAAAAAGAGTCTCACATGTGAAACATTAGGACAAGAGTGCAATCGCTTATCCTACGTTGAGTTACTAATTTAATTCAGTGATTTATTGATTGAAATCGGCAGTGATTATATCTCAAACAGCGAAATAAAAAAGTTATAGAAAAGTGCCTGTGCTTACACACACGCGTGAATTATCTTGAATATTTTTTGACTTTATTGGAACATATTGGGTAAATTTCTGGCAGCTAATCGTGTTTTATTTTTCACTGTAAGCAGAATATTTGATTATTCGTGTGTGATTCGTGTATATAAGTTTTCAGAATTTTGCGTGATTTATCGATACCGAGAAAAGCATTTATTTTTGACTTCATACCTTAGCTAAAGTTCAGAAAAACACTGGATAAACTTGTTTTCGAATTTCAAGTTTGCTTGTGCATTTTGAACGAGATATGGGTGAAGATTTTCCGAATTGAGTTGCAAATATTTACCAGACCTAGTAATTGCTTCCAATTTCTGTAATCGGTTTCAGATTCCAAATTTAGAAGCGAAGTTAAAGACTTTCGATAAGGATGCGAGAATTAAGAGTTTTAAGCCAAGTTCAAATCTATAAATTTGATTTCCCCATTTTCCTCCACAAATATTATGCTTACTTTTCAAATAGAAGTAAGCGTACAGAGTGAAAAATTCCCAGCTTTAATTTTTTTTTTGTAAAATAAAATTATTGAATTTCAAGATTAGATTTCGAATTTCTCGTTTTATACAAAAAGTATTAGTAATAAATATTTTTTCGCTCTATAGTCACATTTCTATTTTCAAAAAGAGTATGTCTACAAGCAAAAATACATCTAATTACAATATTTCTTAAGTAAAATCAAGATATAGAATTTTGAAGTTGGCACTTAGTCCAACACCCTTAATCAACTTTTTGATAATTCAAAGACTGAAAGTTCTTTTCACGAAAAAGTGGAAACGCTTCCGAAAGTCTTTAAGTCTTCATTCGAAATAGAGAAAGATAATAATTTGTTGATCGGAAAGTGTTTACATCCCAGGATCAGTTAATAATAACCGAAATAGTCTTCACAAATTTTTTTTTTTTTTTCCCAATGAAGTTGCGATTCAATAACGATAGTGCAATTCTGTAATTCAGGTTAATATGTACTACTTGATAGCTGAAGTGCACTGTGTATCTTTTTATTTTAACTGGATAGATTTAATTTTTCCGGAACCTAAACAGTAACGTAGTGTAATGATTGTACAAGTTATATTAATGAATTGAAAAATTTTTCAGTGATTGAAGATTTTAATACGATGTAAATGATCATAAAAATATTATAGTTAGAAAAAAAATAAAAAGAAACTTATTTATAGAAACGAAATTGATCGACAGTCTCTCCTTTCTAGTTTTTTTTTATTTAAAAAATATATAATATCTTGTTACAAGTTTACTCAACAAAGCTAATGTACATAATTTATATACAAGTTTGAAATAATGAATCGATTTTATTTAAGAGTATCTCTACTTCATCATTGGTCCAGATGAGATTATATATGGATTTATTTTTCGTATCTTCAACAAAAATGTGAAGAATGTTTTTTATTCGACGTAAATCAAAAAGACTGTGGGTTTTCCCTAAAATCCAGGCATCGAAGGATAGACTCGGTGTTTTGTAGACTAAAGAATTTATTCGCTTCTCAGCAATAAAAGAGAGGAAGTCGTAAAATTGAGCGTAGTTCATGCCATAGGAAGCTTTTAACATCAGTTGACAATGTGAAGACCAGTCTTCCATGTCTCTGCAGTCTTCTATTTCTTTCATTACAAATAATAATTCCTTTTGTAATGCTAGCCACATATTGTGTATATTGCAGCCATTAACCCAGTTGTGATTGATGGAAATTGTATCCTCCTAAAAAAATTAATTTAAGCATCATTAAATTAGGAAAATTGTTATCAAAATATTTTTTAGGCATTTCCATAGAGATTGTACCAAATTCCAAACTTGGTGATGCCAGCCAGAAGGAACAAATACAATTTCTCCAGTTTCTTGAATAATGTCATAAAATTTAATTGACTTATTGTCATTTTTTATTCTTTCATCCTCAAACACGTCGTAAATTAACTTCCCAAATGAATCGCGCAGTTGGTTTTCTTCTCCAGGTGGAAAAAGTAGCCAGCGTTTTCTTCCTTGAACGTTGGCCGACCAACTGTATGAAGAAAAAACATCTGCGTGGAAAGGAGTCCTAAAAAATTGAAATCTTAATCAGTAAATGAACAATAGGACGGATTTTAAATTGTTGGATTCAAGTTTTGTCCTAAACATCCCAACTCTACTTTTGACATTCGACCTTGGATCAAACACCCTTAAAACGATTATAGGAATTTTTAATTTTAATGATTACCAAGAACCTTTAGGACCCATATAAACAAACATATAATCGTCATTTAAATTTTTTCGATCCACGTAATATTCGTTGAGCCAATCTGAAGCAAAATACATCGGCACTTGGTATATGGACATTTTTGGATGATCCTTTTTGCAATGCCAATCCTTTAGGTAGAGAAGTGGACAGTTGTTGGGATAATGATTAGCTCGGAATTCTACCCAGTAGTTTATGTAATTATTTATTGTCATCTCATTTTTATCTTGGGAATTATAGAATCTCTTTTTGCAATCAGATACAGGAACTTTGCACTCGCCTGTAATATAAATCTTTTCGATTATTTTTTTGAAACAGAGAAATGAGCAGAATTTTGTTGTTAAACTTACCAAATACTTGTTTTAGAAAATTGAAGTTTGGTGCTTCGTCTTCTATCCAATCTTTTCTGCATGACCAGTTTTTTGTCGCATTTGATTGAATAATACATGGTTTATTGGTGACAAGATATTTAAAAAAAAAATCATTATATGAAATTCCATCTACATTAATCGGTGAATTTAATACACATTCTGAAGACTTTTTGGAATTAATAGAAATGTAGCTGTCATCAATTTCTATAATGTTTGTCATTTTTACATCATCAATAATATATTACATTTTGAGATTATATGTAAATATTCCTTTTAATCATAATTGAAATATTCCTCTTTGTATTATTCGCGACCTGTCAATTAAATACAAAACAGATAAAAAAAGTAATACAAAGGATTCAGAAAAATAAAGTGTCAATCTGCTGTCAACAATTGTTGGCTTGGGAGTTGGGACTCGTTGGACTGTTGGCAGATTGTGGCAGATGTTGGCTTGACAATAGTGCAGAATTCGTCTGCTAGAGTTTGCGCATGGCAACTTATTAAGCGGGAATCCTAGATCAGCCTAAACTAACAGTAGAAATTCAAAAGGTGTTTTTACTAATAATAGCAGTTCTATTAAAAATAGTTTTAGAATTGCTTTAATTTTGATTGAGTGGTCAATTTGAAGTAAAAATTTTTATTTTGTGTTATATATAATATATATAAGAATGTAACAAATAATAAAAAATATACCATACACATTGAATTTACAATTATATACATACATATAATAGTTTTCCACAGAATCTATAAATTGAATAAATATCCCTTTTTCATACAAGTAATTATATGACCCTTATGAGAAAATATTATAGCAAAATCCATATAAAATGATTTTGCTATACTCAATTTCCTATAATTTTTTTCGCTATTACAGGAAATTCTTGATAGGAAAAAATCCTATAATATGCTTTATTAAGGGTGATCCCTTGATAAAATTACAACTTAGATAATTTACTAGGGGAATATGCAATTCCTGAAGAAACTAGTTTGTTAATGTCAGAATAACTGAATCCATAATGGGAAAGAATTTCAATCGTATGTTCCCCAATCCCAGGAGCAGGACCTCTTGTAACCGATGATACTCCAGGAGTCCGTGACAATGTCGGAGCTGGTTTCGGTATTAAAACTTCATCACTGTCAATGGCAAAAGTTCCCCTCGCACTGTTGTGCGGATGACTTTTGACATTTTCTAGCGTCAAAACTGGTGTCACACATGCGTCAGATCCATCAAATAGTTCAGACCATTCTTTTTGAGTTTTTTCTTTAAATATTTTCGAAAACTTTGCTTTATTTTCGTCAAAATTATCGTACTGGGGAAAATCTTCCTGATCTAGACCAAGTTTCTTCAATAAAATGGCATAAAATTGAGGTTCTATGGCTCCAACTGATATGTACTCTCCATCTTTCGTTTCATATGTATTGTAGAAATGTGTCCCAGTATCCAATCTGTTAGAAAAATTAGAGGAATTGTTAATGAGAGAACGAATTTAAAAATAGAGAGAGAGAGAGAGAGAGAGAGAGAGAGAGAGAGAGAGATTTTGAACAGGTAAATACAAGATTCTTACAAATTCTTTCCCCGAGGTTGTCCCCAAATTCCTGGAACTTTATGGGATCTGAATAACCAGCTTCCCAAATATGCTGTACCTTCAACCATGTTAGCATCAATAACTTGTCCCACGTGTGTTCGAGAACGCTCAAAAAGTGCTAAAACGATCCCTAAAGCACACATCAATCCTCCTCCACCAAAATCACTTGCGAGATTTGCAGGTGGCATGAGATTTTCTTTATGACGACCAAATAAAGAAAGTAGCCCTGTTTAATTCATGGAAGATCTTAAAATCTGTTTTATTTTACAAAATTGTAATTTAAGTATTATGAAATATTACCGGATAAACTTAAGTAATTAATGTCATGGCCAGCTCGATCAGCCAAAGGACCATCTTGTCCGTATCCAGTTAACCGAGCGTAGATTAATTTTTGATTGAGTGACATTAAATCGTTAGGCCCCACTTTCAATTTTTCCATCACCCCTGCAGAAAATTAAAACGATATTTTTATAAATAGTATACAGTTTCAAAGAAACACATCATCTTTAATTTATAAATAATAGAATACTTTCAGATTTTACAAACCTCTTCTAAAAGGATCTATTATTACGTCGCTTTTACAGGCTAATAGTTTTAATATTTCAACTCCTTGTTTAGTTTTTAAATCTAAAGCAATAGATCTTTTTCCGTTTGCTAAACAATCATGACTGAATCCACCTTCAATCTAAAAAAAAATTCGGTTTTTAGATCAAACTTGTTATGATGAATGAGAAAATCCATAAAAGATATTAAATTATATTTTCTATTGAACTTACTCTATCTACTTTGACAACAGAAGCACCGAAATCTGCAAGAACCATTCCACAAAATGGACCAGGGGCAAGCCCTGCCATTTCTATCACTTTTATGCCTTTCAACGGCATTATTAGTTTCGCAATGGACAAAATTTACCTATAAGGAAAAATTAATTGAACATTGGACTAAATATATTATTATATTGTAACTCAAATACATAAAAATTAAGAACAGAATATGATGTATTAAAATTTTCAAAATATATGTATAATTGAATATACATTTGTTCTATGACTTTTAAATGTTTGAGGATGTTGGATAAAAATTTAACTTCAAAATTAAATTCCCCATTTTACTCAACAATTCTTAGAATTAAATATTTTTTCGCTCTATTTAAAAATATAAATACGCCTACAGAGAGCAAAAATGTTTATTTATTATATTTTTTACGTAAAACGAGGAATTCAAAAGAAACCTGACTTTATCTTTTCATTTCACTGAAAAAGTACTAAAATTGCAGATTATTTCACTCTGTACCCTATCGGAATAGTGATTTAAAGGCATTTATATGTTTATTACTGCAGCATTCAACCCTGTAACTTATCCTGCATTATCCTGTTTACAGGTGATACACAAGTAACGAGCCCAACGAGCCGAAGCACAATAGGAAGGTTAAGTTTATTGCGACTATCATAAATTTTTCACCGAAAAACTTTAAGGTCCCTGTTAAAACAAATATCTCATTTTTACTCAACTTTTCCTATTGTTTTTTCTATGTAAGTTAAAGATTTATTATATTGTTATTTCTATAAATCAGTTTATAAATATTCTAAAATATATTTTTTGAAATTTTCAAGTAAAACAAGGGTATTTAAATCGAGAAAGTAAGTAAAGTACACATTTTGCGTGTTAAAGTCCATAAGACAAAAAAATTGTTTAACTGAGTACCAAAAATGATTTTTTTTTCCTGTAAAAAACAATTTGGTAAAGGATCGCCCAATGAAACTTTCAAAATGTAAATTTTTTGGCCACTTCTATTCATAATTTCTATATTTTTGTGAATTTAAACATTATTTATTGTAAAATATCAAATGAGTTACTTATACTGAAATTCTATTGATAAAAGAACCGTTTCATACTATTATTTTATCGATTATTATGTACGTCGATCGTCTACGAAAAACAAAAAATACAATCCTCACAAGTCAATGTTCACGATCATAAAAAAATTGATTTTAATTCATTCTCAAATAACAGCAGACCACGTAATCATTGCTTTTGAATTATTTATACGTTTCAGATGATATAAAAGTAACAACTCTTTATAATTCTCCATGGAAAATTCAATACAAAAAAACATTTAACTATATATTACGGTTTAAAGTCGCTACTAGTTTGACATCTCTACATGTCAACTACAGAGAAGTTTAACTGAATCGAACTGATATCAAAGTCTGATGATATGCTGCTTGAACCAAATTGAACATAAATGTGCATAAATATGCATAAATGTTTAATGTGTACATAAAAACAAAAAACCCAAGCTGACAAGCACTAGAAAAAAAATTATAATCTTAAGCTGAGTTCAAACGTCCTGTCAGAGTGAATCAGTGAAGTGACCAAGTGAAACCTGGTGGTAATGTTTTGAAACTCTCATTTTCTCATTTTATCTGTCGTGGCGCCTCGTGTTCTGGAAACTTTTATCAACTTTTATAGAGTTCACTAACGGCGCTAACGGCCATATGCCATATGCTTTACATATGCGTTGACGCACGATTTATCAAATTAAAGAGCGAAGGTGAAGGTGTTCCGGTCTGTGCGTGAAACCAACTTGAAGCTCCAAATTTCGAAAATTCACCAGTGCTTCGATTTTTTTTCCACCAGTGAAATAAGTTTTTGTGCGTTCAAAATTGCCCGATTCTCGCTGATAGGAAAGGAAACCCAAATTTTGTTATGCATGATATTGCATATTGACGTATACGACTTTATTACACGGCGGAATGCACTTGCTGACATAAGAGGTTGAAATCTTAAGGAATCAAGATATTTGGCAGCATTATCCCCTTACCGGCTCATCAATCTACGTAAGAACGAAGATTGGTTACTGTGAAAATGGCGGCCGAAATGCTAAACAAGAATCGCTTGATGGTATTCAAGAACAAAGGCAAAGACCAGGATGTAAGTGCCATGTGCCTCATTTTCATTACTTTTAAGTCATAAGGAATTCCGGAATTGTGGATCGAGTGGCGTCATTGCCAAGTTTGAACAGATCAAAAATCCTTTGGAATGTTTCGAGATTATGCTTCTTTTCATTATGAATCACCTCAAATCACCTCGCAAACGTTGCCCCTTCCCTTTTCCACTCTTTCCATTATTGTTAGAATATCACGACAAAATGTGATTACTTTTGGGCATCTAATTTGGTCTTAACTGAATTTTCTACCTCGTCTTAAGAAGTCGAGAAAAATGTGCTCCAATTTATTTCTCGTGACTCCATGAAAGTCGTTATAACCACGTTTTACTTTTTACAGAGATAATTATATTGAATTGTATTTTTCCCCGGATTTTGTATCTTGATTTATTGACAAAACGACAATTGAGTAATAAACATAGCTAAACATGTGCTAAGTGTGAGAATTTCAATGTTTTCCTCGACTTCATGAAAAAGAGAAGGACAGAACTTTCTTCAGAGTGTGTTAGCAGCAGATGCGACTAGCTTAGTATCTGACCAATCAAAAAAATTATCTTCCAGAAAGAAATACACATTTTTAAATTTATACATTAGAATTGAAACCTATTTTAGATGTATTTTTTTTTAGATTTTAAAACATTTTTAGTTTATAATTGATTATATATTTAATTCAATATTTTTATTCCTTATACAATTTTTTGACATGACTACTTATTTCGTTAGTGTGCTTAAAAAAAAATTTTCTTACATATAAGTCCCTCACTGCATTCATAATTTTTTTCATATAACAGGAATGTGAGTAAGGAAATTATTTTTGAGACCGTAGCTTCAATTTCAAAATTAGCGAAATTTTCAACATGAATCTTCAGATTGCTTATTAAAGATTATAAATATTATAACTCTTTTTGATAAAAATATATTTTTATAAAATAACTATATATTTATGAAATAAATATATTCTTTTAGGAAATGCGAAGAAGAAGAAACGAAGTGACTGTAGAATTAAGAAAAAACAAACGAGATGAAACTCTACAGAAAAGGCGAAATGTTCCAATCACAGACTCCACAGGTGAGTCTGATTATTCTATTGAAATTTTTATTTCAATCTTTCAAATAATTCCCTGAAGCCGAACATTGCGTTTGTTTGAATCGGGAGTTTCCGTGTAATTAAATTTCAGAGAATTTAGAAGGTCATTAAAAAACAGATAAAATTACAATTCTGACAGGTAGTGCAACTATCCCTGAGGTTGGCCATAAGAAATAAACATTATTCATGATTTTATTTTTCAAGAACTAAAATATGTATGTGCAATCTTTTGTCTAGACGAAGAAGAGATTGACAAGCAACTCTCAAAGATGAATCTAGAGGAAATTGTAATGAAGGCTGGAAGTTCAGACCCCGTGGAACAGTTACAAGCTGTACAAGCGGCACGAAAATTACTATCATCTGATCGTAATCCACCAATCGATCCGTTAATAGAAAGTGGTATTTTACCCATATTAGTTCATTGTTTGGAGCAGCACGACAGGTAATAAAATAAACAAACTATAATTAATAAGTAAGGGCAAGCCTATTTTAGAAATAATCAAATTAAGAATTGAATATTTAGTTTATTTAAAAATATTGAACTCACAGAGTTTATTTGTTTGTTGTAGTCCATCTTTGCAGTTCGAAGCAGCTTGGGCTCTGACGAATATTGCAAGTGGAACATCGGCTCAAACACAAGCAGTTGTCGCGGCGGGTGCCGTTCCTCTCTTTTTACAGCTTTTGCTTTCAAGCCAACAGAATGTATGTGAGCAGGCTGTTTGGGCATTAGGTAAGTAACCTTTATTAATATGAGTTTCAATGTGAATGATCAACATCGACACAAATATAAACCCAAAAAATCTTTTACTATTTCAGGAAATATTATTGGCGATGGCCCAGGACCAAGAGATTATGTGATCAGTCTTGGTGTTGTACAACCATTATTAACGTTTATTAAGCCAGATATACCTCTTAGTTTCTTTCGCAATGTGACATGGGTCATTGTTAATTTATGTAGAAATAAGGACCCACCACCACCCGTTCAAACTATTAAGGACATTCTACCTGCACTCAATATGTTAATACACCACACAGACATCAATGTACGTATTTGTAATTTATAATTATTTACGTTATTTTACGGAAATAATGTCCATCAACGTACATATATTTTTATAACTATTTTATTTCAAATTGCAGATTCTTGTTGACACAGTATGGGCATTGAGTTATTTGACAGACGGTGGTAACGATCAAATTCAAATGGTGATTGATAGTGGCGTTGTTCCTCGACTAATTCCGCTTCTTTCGCACAAGGAAGTTAAAGTACAAACCGCGGCCCTCAGAGCAGTTGGTAACATCGTAACTGGTACAGATGAACAAACTCAAATTATTTTGAATTGCGACGCATTATCCCACTTCCCAAATTTGCTCACGCACCCGAAAGAAAAAATTTGTAAAGAGGCTGTCTGGTTCTTGTCCAACGTCACAGCCGGAAATCAAACGCAAGTTCAAGCAGTCATCGATGCCGGATTACTGCCACTCATTATTCGTAACTTGTCAAAGGTAAATAATTGTTTTTAATAATCTTCTTAGTCAAATATTATTCAATTTATTTGAATTTTATGAACATTGAAGACTTGATTTTTAGGGAGAATTCCAAACTCAAAAGGAAGCTGCGTGGGCTATTAGTAATTTGACGATAAGCGGAACCAGAGAACAGGTGTCACGGCTTATACAGGAAGGAGTGATTTCGCCCTTCTGCGATCTTCTGTCATGTAAAGATACTCAAGTCGTGCAAGTGGTGCTCGATGGAATACACAATATGCTCAAGCTGGCTGGTGCACAGGTAGAACAGCTGGCCAACATGATTGAAGAGTGTTCAGGGCTGGACAAGATCGAATCTTTGCAGAATCACGAGAACGTAGATATTTATAAATTGGCATACGATATTATCGAACAATACTTCTCCGAGGAGGCAAGTTTTTTTTAATAATTAATAAGAGTCATTTTTATAGTACAAATTACAATTAAATTACTCCAAAATCTGGTTTTAAATTAACAAATATCTATTGGTTTAGGCTGACGACGTAAACTTGGCACCACAAGTAGGAGACTCCGCATTCGAATTTGATCCAGCGACATCGATCCCGAGTGAGGGATACAAATTCTGAGACCTCCGCGTTTCCTTTCCGATTGTGCCGTCCCTTGACAAACTCCAATACGGAGCCATTCTGCTTCCCTACCCTTCCTTTCCTTTTCCTATGATTCCCATTTGCTCCAATTAAGGCGCGGCACTGTCGCTACGCAGTAATTGAACCAAGAACTTCGATTTCAAAAGCCCAAGCGTGCCAGTGTGAAGTAAGTGGGTTCGAAGGTTTAGAGCTTTCTATCTTCGTGACTGTGAAGCAAGAAAGAAAGAGAGAGAGAAAGCTAGAGATGACGACGAAACGGTGGAAGGAGCGACTAATCATAAAAATCGGGTTGACTGTGTTCTTTTGTTCTTTCTTCCAATTACTTTTACGACATATATCACATTTTATTGTGTATACCAGAGAAACAAGTCTTTACAAGATGCTGCTGTGCATGACGTATCATTAAATTATTGGGAAAATATGAATTATCGTATACTTTTACATACTCGAATACTATAATGCGTGCGAAACGCTACTAAAGTCCAATTTAAGGCAGCTCTGTTCGACTTTGAGTCTATGGATTCCGCGAAGCGTCGACGTGAAGAGTCCCGAGCTCTTTATGCCTACGCTACTCTAAAGCAACCAGTTGTTTGTCCAGCATCACTGGGCGGTAAACACAATTGTAGTCGATATCGAATGCCTTTAGTGACACTTTTTCTTATTTAAACGTAACAGACGAAATCGAAGAATCTTTTGTGCTTGCACAAGTTGCTCTCTACTCTTGTTCGTGCCGAGTCTTGGTTCAGAATGTTACATTTATAAACAATTCGTGTATATTTTAGGCATATTAAATTTATAATAATATTGATTACTAAATAAATCGATTGACTACTCTTTAGTAATATAATTAATAATAACGGTCGTTCTGTAAGAAAGAGCAGCAACAATAAAATGTAACTTACATTTGACAGTGGCTCGCAATTTATTGTTTTACTTGTGCCAACCTAAATTTATTTATTTTATTTATTTCTCAGTTTCTTACAAAGGTTTCCTTATATCTTTCTTAAAAACTATTATAAAAAAATGGATTTTGTTTGTAAACATAACTTGCATTTATTACTGACTTTTTACAATTCATTTTTTTTTCACTTCCGTATCTTCGAACATAATAGTTGGAGTGTTAAAATCTTGAAGATCATCGGCAAAAAGTTCTTCAGGCAGTTCTTCCTCAGACGGGAAATACGTTGGGAAACTCGGTGCTTCTGTCAACTTTCTCAGAGGTAGTACTGTATCGAAAATTTGTACATAGGAGTTAGTTTCTCCTGGTATACCTTTTCCCAGAACCCAAAGGACGTTGTATTTGGTGTTGATCCTTAGAATCTAATTGGAAAATTGTAATTATTTTTCAGAAGTTTTCCCTTTTAGTTTTTTCACATACGATTCAATAAAATATTAAATTTTTACCCTAACGCCTCGCAAAATTCGATATGCGTTCCCCATGTGACCCGGCATTTTAGTTCCAGGCATAACTCGAGCTTTACGTCCACCTGAACCGATGTTACCAGGTCTTCTATGAGTTTTTGTTACTCCGTGAGTTGCAGGCATTCCATGAAAGCCCCATCGCTTCATGACTCCTTGGAATCCTCGGTCTATCCTAAAATACAAGAGATAGTTGTAATTAAAAAAAAATTAAACTAGTAGGTAATGAAATAATGGTTTATAAGTTTCCATTTACGTTTTCCCTCTAACGTCAACAAACTGTCCGGGCTTGTAGTGCGATGCAAAGAGAGGTGTTCCAGGTTGTAAAGCTGCATCTGGTGTTACGGTAAATCTACCTAATACTTTTTTAGGCATCACCCCCGAATAATTGAATTGGAAACAATACTCTTTTCTAAACTGAAAGCACAAAAAAGATAATTAACCCTCCCACATTGAAATTATCTTTTTGATTATTTTAAAGTAACTTACATATTGAGGATCACTAGACTCCGCGCCAACAACTATACAACCTAATGGGTTCTTAACTTGGATCTTCTTTTTCCCGATAACGGGTTCATAATCTTCCGGTGAAATATACCTAACCACATGATTATCAGCAACCTGCAAGGAACAAAAATTAGGAATTATTATTGTATTGTTTTCATGAAGTTTATACATAAGAGAAATTAGATTATAAATTATGTAACACCTGTAGGAGAGTAGCGATAATTTTTTTTCCGTTTTTCAACCACAGAGGGTAAACGCCAATTTTTTTGGCAATAACTCCAGTACGGCGGGATTTTGGTGTCCATTCTGTTTTTGGTTCGATAGGTGCGATTTTGAGTGGTGATAAATTATTTACAGCACCAAGTCCATATTTATCTTCTATCACTTCTTGAATAAATTGCTTGTTTTCTGGAGTGATGTTGTCTCTGTGAAGCTGGAAGTAAAGCACAATATATGTAGTTTTTTATTGACAATGTTATTTGTTAATTAATACTTACCACACGATTAGGTTTTGGCAGCCATGCTGGAAATCGTTTTCTTGGTGGAAAGTTAAGTCTTTTTATCCCTCTTTCTGCTATTTCTGTTAAGTCAAGCCTAGGAAATCGAAATTCATTGTTGAGCTGAAGAGTCGTTACAATTATAAAATGTGTAGCTTCAGAGTTGTACCAGCATTACAGTATTTAGTTATTAATTGTTAGGTAATTTCATCTCTATAAATTTCGTTTTTTCTAATTTAAGAAAGGATAAAGCTGATGATAGAAAAACCATTGGATATTTTTATATACCTTGGTTGAAGAATGTTCCTCGTTACTTGTAACTGGAAACAGAGTCTCCAAAGTGTTGACATGTTTAAAAATTCTCTTCGTTCGTCGTAAAAAAATTGATTTGTATTAAGCAGACATTCTATAAAATTATGAGATAGTATGAGCAATTCTAACCTATCTTTTAATTTACGCCACTCTTTTTAGGTTGGATTCTTAGAAGTAAAATCACTTTCCTCGATTATTTAGATTTGCTTTTTGATAAAAATAGGTGCAATGTACTACTTTCTAGTGAAGATATAAATATAATTGTTTTACAGCAGGTAAATGTTAAAACACATGGAAATGTTAACAATATTAACAATATTAATGATACTTCACAGGCTTCACCGCGTTATCAGTTATCTCTCTCTGTCTCCGTCACCGTGCGTCTGTGACTGGTAGAGTCGATCGGTAAATTCAAATTCTGCTTAAGAATATGTGTTACTTATCATCTGAACAAATGTATATAACCAGGATTTTTGTTTCACAATTGTTATTTAAAACAAAAATAATAGTGCACAGATCACATTCCTTATGTTTATGTACTATAATTTTTTTGTAAAAGTAAAAACTGTAAAAACGATTAGTAAAACGAGAAGTAAAAATGATAAGTAAAAAATATAGTAGATATTTTGGATTATATCATATAATTTTATTGCTAACATTTATTACAATATTTAATGAAACATGAGATGATCATATCATTTACTATGTTATCCGTTTGATCTGTTGTAATGCAATTTGAATTTGGCGGCCCATAGAGCTTCCTGTTTTTGCCGACAGGTGGAAACACTTATCCGTTCTAGAAAAAACAATGTTCTTCAATTGTTTTTAATTATCCATTGTCCTGAAAGGGCGGAAGTTGACAAGTGTTTTTTTTATTGTTACGAAAGTTAATCGAATAAACAGTCAAAAAAACGGCCGAATTAAAAGAAAAAAGTGTGAAAAAACAATTTAGTTCCCAGAAATCGTGTTCGTTGTGCAGTGATATATCTATATGTTAGAATTCGTGTTTGGACCTGCTTTTTTACGCCGCAATTTTTGTATCAAACAAAATGGAGTACTTTGTCCTTTCAACGCGAGCTTGCACGGCTTGCAGAACGACAAATAATTTGTGTGAGTTTTTCGTGATTTCGTAAGTGTTTATTTTAAATATGAAATAAGCAAATTTGCTGCATTTGCTCATTTTGGTTGAATATGCTATATTTATTCTTTATTTTACATTATTATGTTAGGCACCAAATCGTTATCACAAGTTAGACTGAGACATAACCTGAATATCATATGAAGGTCGAAAGACTTATTAAATGATTATTTATAGTTTGTTCAAAAGAGCAAATAATAGAAGGCATAACTTTATAATTATATATATATTCCGTAATATTTTTCGTAAATAAATAAATGAATTACATTTTCCGTAGCAAAATATATTTTATATGACGGAATATATGGGTATATAGGGTATTCTTACTTGTTTTCAAATTCTGATATTCGCCACTAGGGATGTAGAAAAGTGATATAAGTTGCGCTCATGATTTTCCAAATCAGGAAACTCGAGCTGGTTGTTAAAGTCAAAGTTTTTAAGCAAGTTTACGGACCTGCTCAAGCTTTTTAAGTTGGCTCATCAACTTAGACTTTTTAGCTACTTCTGAAACTCAATTGAACTTGAGCAAGTTGAAGCTGAGAAAATGTTGAAAACATTTTAAATTCTCGTAAATTCTCAATATCCAGCAAAATGAGTAGACAATCTTTTTTCTGATAAATTACGAAAATATAACATAATATAAATATAATATTTATCTAAGGATTAATGAAAATTTAAACAGTTTTAGGTAAAAGTGCGCTCGAAATCGGTTCCAGGGATTATTTTGTGGTGATAAGCGTTCATAGGCGTGAGGCACGCGTCCAAGGGGAGATAATCGGAAGCTGATACTTTGATACGACGAAAACGAGTGTAACGTTGGGACAGGTGAACGAGGGCTTGGACGTGAGACCGATAGGTAGTACGTATCCGGGTGTTGGACTTTCGGAGGATCTCTTGACGCGTGCACCGATGTCCAATGGTCCCGAGGGAAATCCACTTCATGATGGGAATCCCATTATTTCCCGAGCGATATAAAAGTAGGTAGGTAGTCGAGTCGTCCTGGTGCTGTCCAGTTGAGGCTATTCTACCACCCGTCGAGCCACCCTCTATCTTTTTCTCACTTTTATTTCTGTTTTCGTCTCTCTTGCTCACTCCTAGCATAATGTTGTTCTCTTTCTCGAACGTTCTTCTCTCTTCTCCTCGCCTCTTTCACTCGCTCCCTTTTCTCTATTTCTCTCGACTGCCATTTCTCCATTGTCTCTTCTCGTTCTCTCCTGGGTGTTATGCTACTGGTCTTTTTGGTCATTCCAGATCCATGTGGTTGAACATTATTCTCGGCTTGACAAAATGTTAAATAGATAGAATAAATATTGAGAGTTGGTATAATGAAGGAGATAAAGAAAAAATAGGGAGGTTTATAAAACATGTAATGGTATATTGTGCAACAAGTACGGTAAGCAGGTAATTCCAAACTAGTGTGAAGTTTGCTATACCAACCAGAGATGAATAGAAGGCGAGTTTCAGGCGATACGGAAACGAGAATTAGCATTATTATTAACATTATTAGTTACTTTTACTATTCATGCAAAATATCAGGTATTTATTCGTGAGGTTAATGAGCTTTTGAGCTCAATCAGATTTATATTTTCAATTTTCTGCATCTTTAAGTCCACAAACCGCTTTTTCGAGAAGAGTTTTCAAGTTCAACATGCTGAAATCAATTATGAACATTTCTACTTTCAGGAAAGAAACCTTCTGATATTGAGTTTCAGCAAATGGAGATTTAGGACGGTGGAAGCCCTCGGATATCGTTGTTCGATACAGGCATTGGGAATGGCTGGTATAAGGTGCGGGCAGTATAAAATAAATATGCGAGAGAGGGAAAGCGGTTGACAGAAGGAGGGAAGAAGTAACGAAGGGTAGTTGAAACTTAGAAAGGATTTTTGGAGTATTGTGAACTATAGGAATAAAACCCTGCTGGAAGTAAACGGATTAAAACCTTATCCGTTTTAATCCGTCATCTATCCATAGGCTATTAGGCATCCATTTGAATACTTTTTTTATATTCTTCGATCCTCTTGTATCCGTTTACTATGCATCTATCCGATGGAAACTATATAATTATTTTCAATAAAAAATCAAGGGCCTTGGAATCAATTCTTCAATCCAAGATTCATTTTCTTCATTTCACTTCTTGTACTGAACGAATATTAAACATAGATTTTAAACATATTTGTTGTCATAGAGGTATTTTGAAACTTCTTATTAGGTAATATATATTTTTGAAATTGATTTAATTTATGACCACCCTGTATAGTCGTACATATCAGAGAAACGAAGCAAGAGAGTGATGTCCTCGCAAGCTGAGGGTTGGGGTCGAAAGGGGGAAAAAGATAGGTTTTAGGGATGAGGAGGGTTGTGGAAGCGGAGAAGCGAGAAACTAGGATCTACTGTCCCTCAGATCAATGGGCACCTCTGCGCCGGACAAAACCCCTCTCCGTCTTCCGACGATGACCAATAACAAACACTGGTGCTTCTCTTTCACTAATGGAGTTTTTACCGATAAAAAATTCACTCTCTTCGCTCCTTTTTCTATGAAACGTCGGTCCATCCCTTGGTCTGCTACACACACAAGACAGCCCCTTTCTCACATGCGACACCTTACCCTGCTTTGTCTCTGTACATTCTACAAAGCAGAACAGTGCTGTCTTCTGAAATGAAAAAAATTGTAATCTTTTTAAATTATGTGAAAGCATATTTAATGATTTGTTAATGCATTAGCGGTTAGGTCTCTTCTAAAGACAATTTGTCAAATCCAGAAGAGGAGTTGTGGAATTTTAATAGTCCTTCATTTAGATTATTGATAGAGAGACGCGAGAGAGACTCTTACAGTAGAAAAGGTTCCTTTTGGTCAGACAAGTAGGGAAAGGAAGTGTAATTCAGTCCTCTTTAAATTTTAATATTTGTCATGAGCTTTGAGGCAATTAAATAACATATATTATATAATAATATAATTTATAATAATTTTCCTACTGTACTGTAAATACGTAGTTCTGGTTAAATATGATAAACATTTATGTTATTAGGGTTCATAGCGGAAGACAAAATGGTTTTGAACTTGCGGTTGTCAAGGCAGGTTATAGAAAGTGAAACCTAGACTTTGGACGAGAGGGTAGTTTGTAGTAGTTGGCTAGAGTGGTAGGGGTTGGTTAGCTTAGTATGTTCTAAGTTGGAGGGGGGAGAGGAAGTTATAGTTGCGGGAGGATGTATCGATTCTTGAACGATATGATGCTGAACATTTACGATTTGTCCTCTTGTCCACTCCAAATGAATAGGACTCAATTCTTAATCTTACTTCTCCATCTCTCCTAAAATTCTTCAGTTTTACCACCTAGCTTTCAATTTTTCATAAATCTCGGAGGCGAAGAAACGCAGGAATTAAAATCTTCTTATTACATTTCCACAGATGGGTCTTTTTTCCAGTTTCTTTACGATGCGAAATATATCGTCTGGAATATCCGTCAAAGGTGAAAAGGTAGTTTAGAAGAAAAAAGGAAGAAGGAGGTAAAGTTACTTTACGAGCATCCTGAAGCAATAAACCACGAGACAAGCAGAAAGCAACGAGAAGAGGACCGCTTTCGAGGAAGGTCGACAAGCGAGTAGCGTCGGCGCTGCCCTTGCAAGCTTCCTCGCGTATTGATCCTCATAATTTGGGGGGGTTAGAGGAGGACATTGAGGAGGATGAGGGGTGGTTGGTAGGGATGCGGCGGGGGAGCCCCACCTCACCAGTAGGGTAGCGTATGCGTCAAGGTACAGAGCTCGGCTGGGGGTGGTTGGAAGGACGGAAGAAAGGAAGCACGGAAGGAGCAGAGTAGGGTGCCACGACCAATAATAAACCTCGCACAATATGATAATATCATATCATAGCGCGCCCATATCTCAGCGCCTTATGATTGGAGGATTATATCCTCCAATCGCGGCTCTTCCTCTCGTTACCATATTCATATGAATCAGCCCTCTTTCCAGTTTCTTGTAAACCTACAGGTTTAAAAACATTGCAAAAGCTCTGGCTTTGATAGGTTATTGATTGATTTGGTAGCAGTTTTGTTTGTTAGAATAAGGTCTGGCCTATGGGTATTAATTTTGCTATAAAATTCAACCTTTCGATCAAGAGTGCTTTAGAGCCAATGGGAGGCAGAGTAGAGAATCGTATAGCAATACATGAAGGTATGGCGTTTTATTGGCGGTGGAAATGGGTTCGTATATAGCTATCGGAGTATGGTATTGGATGATATTGATCCTTGCGTCCGTCAAGAAGCTGATGGTCCTCGAACCTACCCTGCACCTCTAACTGCTTCTTTTGGTCTTTACATTTCTTCAGAATGGACCACAGTTGCTGTTTATATAGTCTATTGTTCTTGGTCCTTGTAGCTCGATACTTGAAGAGCAATAATCATCGTCTTCATTATTTTGTCTATAATTTCAATGATCCTCGATTCTACTCAAAATTAGTTTTTTTTCATCCTTTATGATCATATTAGCTCGTTATTTGTCCGAGCTTCAAGGCTTTTAGCGATATCTGCACTTTAAGTGGCGTTGGTAGACTCGGATACCATTCCAAGTGATCCAGGAAAAAGACAATGACCTCTTTAGGAAAGTTTGATAGGATTGTACTGCAGAAGGAAAATATGTTGGAACAAAGTTGTGAAGGGCGTTTTATTGAAGTTGGTAGAGATAGGAAGAAGAAGAAGAAGAAGAATAAATGAATGGAGGAGGAGAAGGAGATAAAGGAAAATTGAAAGGTGTGAATTAAGAGTGGACAGTGGCTTGTAGCAGAGCCGTTAGTATAGTACCAGCATCAGTATCAGGACCAGAGGGTTATGTGCGCGCGCACTTGTCACCACTGGGTGTCACACCACCCTTAATCTCTCCTCCATTTCTCCACGAGGAAGACCACTACCAGTGGAACTTTTCATTCGCGAAGCACTTTCTTGTTCTCGCAACTTGAGGCTGAAAAATTCAATATTAATATACAGGAGGAGAGAAGAAACGTCCGCAATGCGCCACTAAAGTTTTCTATTCTCTCGCCTATCCATGGTCCACTGGTGTTTCTACCCTCCTGTTATTAGCTAGGGGTGACTCAGGACGGCTCGACCAATCATCGCTCGCTTCATGACGCAACGAGATGGATATGATGGATTTATGGATCTAATAAAAGGACGGATTGCGATTGGTGCGCCTGGAATATGACGGGCGGATCCCTTCAGGGGTGGTACACCCTCTTGAACTCAGCCACAACTGCCTTTCTGCCACCCCCGGGTTTTCGCGAGAAGGGGTGTACCCACCCGAAATACCGAGTGGGGATACAGTCTTGCCCGTATTTCACCTTCTCCTCTACTCACCTCTCTTTCTTCCCATTCTCTTGACTTATACACGCGAAAACGCGAAAGCTAAAAAATTAAAGGGGTGATGTATGAGATAAGTTCCTCGTGGTATCTTGATTGTTTTCTTTCTTTCTTGAGAACTTGATTACTAGGTAACGATTTCATCATCAATTATGATTTTATAATTTAGGGATCTTCCATAAACGACGTTACCTATTTTGGACTATTCTCTCTCGGTGAAAAATGTGGTTTTGATTTTTTACCCCTCTCCCCAAAAAAAAGAACGTATCTTTTAGGTAGTGATATGTGACAGTTTATCTGTAAAATTCGCAAACTTCTTTAACATTTATCATCTGGAAACGTACTAAACGTTAGCATTTGTACTTTTGGAAAAAAAATTGTTGTAAAAGGTAAACTTGAATTGTACTTATTATTTATCAATAGATTAGAGTTTTCTTTGACACTAATAATTTCTAGTAGACAGATCAAAGTGGCATTTACATTTGGACAATGAATCCGTCATATAAATCGTACAACATCCGGAAAGAGGATCGGGTCACTTAAAGCCGAGGGCTCATAGCTAACAGGACTTCCGCAGACCTTGAAACTTACTTCGTATGCCCGCATCATCCCTTAGCGACTGTGACCAGTGCCTTGTTAGTGGTATAAGGGGAATGATACTGGGGTAGTGTTAGTTTTGTAGGTGTAGACTTTGGAATCTGTGTGCTGGGTAGTTCCTTTGTTTAGGCACAACCAATGGTCAGTGCCTTCTCCGAGTTCTGTAGATACCAGTTTTACAGAAAGTCTTTCTGTCGTTACACTCTGCTTCGCCCTTTTTTATTCCTCACTTCGTTTTTCCTTGTGTCTTATTCTTCAGAGCCCGAGGCGAAGAGAATGAAGCATGGCAAACTTTCTTCGCCTTTCTTTTATCATCCTCTTTTTTTTCGAATTTGATTGTTGCCGCGAGCTGATGGCCACTCGAGATGCTCCATCCTTCTCCTCTTTCTCCACTTTCTTATTTCACCCTCTTCCTTTCGCTATCGTTCCGCATCCCCTTTCAGACGCTCATTCTCCATTCACCCCTCCTCTACTTTCAGCACATCCTCACACACTAGATCGGAAAAAGACAAGGCTTAGGTGCTTTTCTCTTCTATTTCTTAATCGTTATTAGATAATTAGAAAGTATTCTTTAAGACTTTCAGAGATGATACCCTTTGGTGTAACAATATGAGAAGCTGTTCCGTTTCTGACGTCAATTCTATAACTTTTCCATTGTTCCTTAATTCTCCCAGCATGAACTAATAGTTTTTTCTCCGATAATCGCTCTCTAACTGGGAGATTTCGGAATTAACGAGGCGCCAAAGACGTCGATTATATATTCTATACATGTAGATTACTGATATCTCGACAGAAATTAACATTGATAAAACATTGAATCTCATCTTTGAAACTTAAACCTGTACTTTTTTACCCTAATAAACAAACTATCCGGAAAATTTTTGGGATCCGGATATCCTGACCGCTAAAAAGCTTTCTCTATAAGGAAGAAATATAATTTATTTTACTAATCCATTGATTTATTGTTTGTTACAGGTTTTTTTTCATTTGAAGCATCCAAAAGTGTTGTGAGGTGATTGAGCATTGGAGCTTAAGTCTGTGGTCGTAGGAGTTCCATCTCTTCGCTTCAAGATGGAAACGAGTCACCGAAGCGTAGAAATAGAAGAGATAGATAAACGATGCCAGTTCGTCCATGAGGCCATGAGGGTAGCCAGTTGCCAGGGACGCCTTCCAAGGTAGGGAGAGATAAATAATATGTTCGTCTCAGTCGTGGGGAGGGTAATTAATTCGTATAATATGCCGTAGTTAAGCCGGCCATCCGTAACTTCCCGGCTTTCCTCTCAGCCCGGAGCTTGCGATACAGCCTCCCTATATTATCGGTCCTAAGATCCCTACATTTCAATCTCGGAATTTCAGTTCAAATCGATCCTAAAATTTAACATGAGTTTCAACTTGGAAACGTCGTTTATCACTCTTTCAGGTAAAATGTTTCTGATTGAGATAAAGATTTTTTAAAATGGGGATTAACGTGAAATTAGCTGCAAATCAGGAGCTACGCTACGCTTTATCTCTTTTCGCAGGAGATTGTTTTTTCAAGACATTATTGTTTATAAGGATTTGGGGTCAATGCACGCTTGAATACTAAATCACCTCGCATCTGAAGTGCTCGGTGTAGTGACTGCCGGTATTTATCTGTTCACATTTATTCGGTGAGATCCTAGATCGAGGTTCAACGAGTGCGATCTTTTCCTGTGCACTCGGTTCTTGAAGCGAGCGAGCCAGCGGCATGGTATTAAAGCTGATAAATCTTTAAAAACGGTGGCGGCTCAACTGGGGAATGGGAGCTGTGGAGCATAACTCACCCCTATCTGAAAATACATAGGTAACGCCGGTTTAAAAGTAAACTGTTTACAGGATGTTATCCCGCGAATAGCAGGATGGTCGAGCGACCCCGTGCAAACGGGGTAAAGGGTGAATTCCCAGCGACACGTAATAGAAGAGAAAGAGAAGGCGATAACGAGTAAAACCCTCTTAAAAGTGCGAGGGACGGAGATGAGCATGGGAGGAGGAAAGCAGAGGACGAGTCGAGGCATTTCAACGTTATCTAAACGCGTTTGGAGTTTTCGTTGAGAAACGCAGCTAGGGTGGCGGTGATCGCTGAGAATCGGCGTTGTTTGGTCGTTTATTCTTCATAGCGGTGACTTGACGGAGGTGGTGGGTTGCCTCGCAGGGGAAGTAGAATAAGGGAGGTTCGGATGAGATCAAGATATAACTACGGAGAGAATTACTCGCAGGCTCCGGCCGCGAGTTATATCCGCGCTAGTATACCGGCGGCAGGGTTGAGGATGCCGGGGTTGGTTCGGGGGGAGGGAGCGTCGGTTGGTTCCTGGATAGGGGGAGGGGGCGCAGTCGAGGAGAGCAGCTCTTTAATGGCCGGATCTCGGAAATTGTGCGCACATATATCTGCTGGCAGATTTATGAAAGTGCTTTTCTTCTGAAGTGGGGAAAGCTGGCTGTGCTGTTGCTGCTGCTGCTACTACCACTGGCGCTACCATTGCTGCTGTTGCTGCCGCCACAGCTCTTCTGGTGCTCCTGCTGATGCTGAGTGTGTGTGGATGGTAGATGTTAGAGTTGTGGGGCGGGAGGGCCACCGATGTAGAAGAAAGGTGGGAGGAAATATACGCTCTACCCACCCCCGCTTCCTCCTAACCGCCTTTCATCCTTCGTCCTGCCACCCCCCGCCTATCTCGAAGCTTCGGCTTCTACACCGTTCTGCAACCCGCTGAACCACCTAACCTGACTCTCTTCCGATGCCTCCTTCCATCCCTTCCTATACCAACCTACCACCTCGGTCGCCTCCCCGACGACTACTCGTTCTCCTCTATCTCGCATTGGTGTAATTTTCCAGTGGGAGATTTATGCGACATTAAGGTGCGTTGTGTACCTTATACGTATATATACAGAAGGTTTCCATGTGGGAATCAGGTACGCGCACCTTCGCGTGTTCAACTGAGTATACAATCTACGATCCTTGCCGTCGGCTTTCACGCGCACGCCGATTTATCGAAATATTCGCAGAGGTGGAGGCGCTTCGCTGAATCCGCTTTGGAAAAGGATATCTTTTTCTGGAGTAATTAAGATGAATAGGGGGGTGAAAATTCAATGAACATTGCTTTAGAAAAATTTGATTATCACCATGAAATGAAAGAAGGGTCAGAGAGGGAAATTTGCCAAAGATAGAACTTGTACGATTCCTCATACCGTGAAAAATAGCCGGAGCTGTTTTTCTCGCGCGGGTGAAGATTAACTGGCGAATTCAAAAGCCGTGGAATTCGGCCCGCGAAAGGAAGTTTCCCGGTTTGGCGCTTGCGGCATAAATTTCGTGGAATAAACACGTGCTTGTATGGGTTTGCTGTGTATTTGTGAAAAGAGGATGTATATATATACAGACGCAGAAAAAAGCCACGCATTATGGCCGTTTTAACAGCAGAAAACCGTCTTTTTTCGCTTTCGAGAGGGTGCGATGGTGTGTATACGAGCTCTACTTTATGTGGATTAAAATCGAGCGGCATGCATTTGAAAAAACCGCGATGCTCGCGATTGGAGGGGGGTGGGAGGCTGGCGGGCTACTGATGGAGAAAGGGGGCGAAATAAAGGAGAGAGAGAGCGGAAATAAAAATGGCAATTGCAGTTTGATTCTTGCCTCCGTTTTTTCCGCGAATCCACCCTTGATCTCCCGACTCACCCCACCTTGAAACGTTTCTGCCAACGCCACCCTTTCTTCCTGTCTCTCTTCTCTCTTTTTCTTTTCCCTTTGCCTCTGCCATCCGTAACCTCCTTCTCCAGCATTTCCTCGCGAAAACATCACTCGGAAAAAAGTTCAAATATAAAACAAAAGCCACAGCGCATAAACATAACTCGGTTTATACCGAGGGTGCGCCTCTTTTATTTGATTTTCCCACTGCTGTTGGGGGGGAGGGTGTATATATAAATTGATATGCTCGATGCAGGCGAAAGTGTCGTAAATTTCTTCCCTTTATTTTGTCGCAAATATTTTTCGGATTCTTGATTCTAAATTTTTATATTAACCAAATTTAAATATACCATAAATATTTATTAACGAAAGTAGTGAATTACCAAAATTTCAGTTAACCGAAAGTATAAAATATCCTTTCACTGGAGTAGTAAGAACTTTGGGTAGAACTTTGAGTATTTGCAAATACTCAGAGTTTTGATTCGTCTCTTTTATGTCTTTTGGGTTATACTGTTAAAGTACTTGAAACTTTCGTCATAAGCATTTAAAATTATCGCCCGGAAGAATCGAGCCAAATTGGGCGAAATGTTTTGTCAAGGACTTGAGATTCTGCTTTTGAACGAAAATAGTGAGATGCTGTGTTTCCTTGGAAAATTCGAAATGTCTTGGAGACAGAAGCGTTTAGAGAATGAAGTGAATCTTGAGGAATGAAAGATAAAAACTACGTTGCGGTAGCATTAGAAGATGCTTGCAAACAGACAAACGGACAGAAGATCATCCGGCAAGCAAGTACAGAATCTAGCGAAGCAGAAGTAACGGCTTGTGTGGTTGTGACAGCGTCTCCTATCCTTCTTCAGATTCACTCCCCCCCCCCCGTCTTTGGAGAATAAACTCGTCCCTTTCTCTCGCTCTCTATAAACGCTTGTCCCAAAGTCCTCCGTTTTCACCGTTCTCACCCCATTCAAGCTCGATTGTCTTAAGCGCCCTGCTGCACCTGACATCCGCAATCTTCTTTACCTCTCAGAAAATTATAAACACGTCCGACTGACTCTATCGTGATGCGAAAATCACAAGACGACAAAAAATGCCT
The DNA here is from genome assembly GCA_032275145.1 of Synergus laeviventris. Taxonomy (NCBI): domain Eukaryota; kingdom Metazoa; phylum Arthropoda; class Insecta; order Hymenoptera; family Cynipidae; genus Synergus; species Synergus laeviventris. The sequence goes on along the minus strand of JAUESI010000038.1, from coordinate 10,062,829 downwards.
GCCAGACAGAATATAAAGGAAAAATACCTCTCTGCAAGTTTTATTTTCCCATCAGTCGATGTTGTTTTGTTTCGTTCTACCCTCGTATAATTAACGAAAAGTACTGCAATTTCGCTCGTTTAAACTTTTCTCATCGTTTCAAGTTTTGCAACCTGCACAAATAGCCTCCCTGTGGTAACGGTTTTCGAACTTTTTATGGTTTTCATGCTAGATATTTTTGGACTGAAAAATGCAGGAAAGCAAAAAGAGTTGAGGATGTTAGTTAAGTTCGAGAAGTAGTTTCTTTCCGAGTTTATTTTCAGCAAGTTTGCTTAGGATTTAGCTCGGAGGGAAGATTTCTGTTAGGGTGAATGTTTCGGTTTATCGGGGACGCTATGAATTTTCTGAGTGTTTCCATAATGGCCATTACAACGCAGCAGCAAGTCCGCGACATGATATCGATTTCTCTGGCTGGGCGATGCGTATAGTGGTAGTATTATGATTGTGATGTCGCGTTATGAACGGGAGGATGGAGGGATCTCATTGGTTCATTGGTCCAGCAGTACATTGGACCAGCCCTGCGACACCGGGATATCATATCTGCTCGATGGTACGCCCTCGCAGCCAGCCCCACCCCAGAGGAATAATAATTTAATGCCACGAGGGGTTGGATAGCCGCGCCATTTTATGGGGTAAAATGAAAAAAGTCAAGCGATTCCAGATATCGGTGTTGCGGGAGATTTCCACTTGTTTGAAGCTGTGCATGAAAAAGGGAAAACTGCAACACTTCCATTTTACAGAGCAACTGAAAATAGTTCGAAACAAAACGTAACCAACCTTTTGCCAGATTTATTTGATCGATTTTTAGACTTGAAACATTTAATTGGAATAGGTAATCCTGAACTGCAGGGTAAGGTCGTAATACAGTTATTCGAGTCGCAGAAAGGAGCGAACCATAAAGGGTTGCGCACATACGTTGAGATTGAAATAAGCAGTGAAGAGGAGAATCGTGACGTCACCAAGGAGGAATCTTTGGGAGTCTTGGAGGCCGCCAGGAATGCCAACCCTCCGGTCTCATTAACATCTTGCGTTTTCACCACCTCCAATCCTCTTCTCCCTCAGGCCAAGAAAGCTGTCTTCATTTGAGTCGGCGCGGCTTCATATTCCTATTAAACAAATGGTTCTCTTGATGTGTCTAGAGATTCGTGCTTGATGAATAATAATGAACCCTGGCTATTGTTCAAAGTGCGTTGAATTTTAAATGTGTGAGAGCACAATAATTTTTAATGAAAATAACTTCCTTACACGTATCTTTAGTCCAAAATTCACTTTTTCTTATTTTCTCTATACTTGTTTCCCAAGAAGTCTTGCTTACCTTCCTGGCAAAGTAAAAGGAAATATTGTTCGACTCAAAGGGTGGATTCGGAAATCGAAGACCTTTCTTATTTACTTTGAATCGCATGGAATTAGCCAGGGTGAAGACTAACGGAACGATTGAGCCGGGGGCTGAAGGGCTGTTACGCGCGAGGAAGGTCTGCCTTTCAGCTGGAGTGTTTTTATGAATTAAGAGCGAAGTGCCCACTTCTTTCCAATCAGAATTAGCATCGTATCTTTCGTAGCCGGATAACAGTTCTTGTTAGGGTTCCTTGGAAACATCGTGGTTCTTTTTTAAACGATGATTTTGATGAGAAGAGAATTTTTATTTTGGTTTCAGTGGATATAATCAAATTGTGTTCATGCCTGTTTTTAATAGAACAGTTTTAGAGTGTTTGAAGGTAAATCAAATGATTCCACAAACCTATTTCCTGAGGTTTTAGAAAGGAAATTCTCCTATCTGCCGACGAGTTGACCGTCAATGTGGTCCGACACGCAAAGTAAAGAGAATCAGAGGGAAGAGGGTTGGCATGAACTTCGGAATGGAAGTCCGAGAAGAATTGAGTTGAGTGCTGGTGCGGAGAGAAGTGAGTTGAGTGGAGAGCCAGAGGAGCGACGGGGATGTTTACTTTGGGGAAATCTTACTAAGGAATGGTAACAGAGGCAGAACAGTGTTCGGGCAAGCAACCGGCCACGTCTTCCGTAACGAGGGGATTGCTTCTGCAAGATGTGGGGTGAGCGATTTGGCGTGGGGTTAATTATGCTACCGCTGTCCTCAGATAGTAAAAAATTGTAACTCCTCTCCTTCAAGTCTTCTTTCCATCGCCTTTGTGATCTCGCAAATAATTTATCTCTCGCCATTGTCACTCTCGAATTATGCATTATTCGCGAGGGAGGAAATCAGAATGGCTCGTGGTCGGTGGATCCTTTAATTCCCTCAAAGAAAAAGGGGGAGCAATCTCTTTCTTTTGAATCTCAGGGTGTTCGCTTATCTCGTATTCTTTCCGGAGTGAAAGTCCTTTCTTTCTTCAGTCGAGATCCTCGGGTGATAATTAGCTCATAAAAAGTGGTGTTCATCATTCAGTTAAAGTAAATATTTATTTCTTGAATTATAAATATATGAGTAGCAAGCAAATTAGCTAATGGAAGTTTCATCTGCAATGGTCAAACTCTTTTTGAGACATTATTCTTTTATCAGGTTTCTTGGAAATGTGAAGAGGGTTGAAAAATTTGGACAAAGGAGCGAATAGTCATTGCGAGAGTGCGTTTCTTAACTTTCTTGATGGCTTGAAGTTTTACGCAGTTTGGAGCTTGAACTTGAGAGGGTTGAGGAAATGTATGGAGGGTGGAAAATGTTGAAAGTGGGAGGTTTGTAGAGAGCAGCAGAGCAGACAATACACACGAGCGAGCGACCGGTCGCTATCCGCCTATTTGATGTTAGTACAACAGCAGCGCCGTGTTTGCATTGAGGCCCATATTGATTGCCACCCCTGTCGCCACCCCTCTGGAGTGGCACAGGCACACCATATCCTACGATACCGTGATACGATACCGCGTCTCGTACGCCATAGCATACCCTCTGTACATACACAATCTCTCTCTCTCTATATATACATATATATATATATGCTGTAGGATAGGCCGAGCATAGCAGGTACTAGCAACTAGTTACCGCTGTGTCACCCGATGATATTAACAGCGGCGACAGCTTCGTTGTCAGCCACAGTACTGCCAACCTTCAATTTACATAAAACTGAGTTTTGAATGAATAAGAACCACTGATCGTCATCTTTTTTTTTCGATCCAATTGAAAATAATCAAAGGAATGGAAAGCAGCAAGTTCCTTATTTTTTCGATTCAATTAAAGAGAGTCAAAGAAATGGAAACAAAAGTCCCGCAAAAATCAAACTCAGAAAACAGCTTTAATAGAGATTTTTGTAACAGTGCTGGTAGAGTTGAGACTTTTCTCTGATTTCTGTTTACTTTTAATGTATATTCTTCATGAAAGGTTAAGCAGTAGAGTTATAAAGAATCTTCTCATGTGTCTCTTGTTGATCGAAATTTGTAACCCATCATTTCGTAAGTCTGCGGTAGAAGTGGTCGTGAAGAAGAGCTTTGTAATCTTCTCGAGAGATTGTGTATTCTTAAAAGTATTACGTTTCAAGGATGGCAGAATTACGCTGACAATTGAAGATGGCTTGGGCGGCTGGTGAGGGTAGTTCAGCGGGGGGTGGTTGGCTCGTATCTTTTAATTATTCAGCTAAACGGTCTGCGCGTTACGTTACGTTAGTTATAAATGTTGCCTTGCTCTGCATGCCTGGGGAGTGAGAGAGAGGTTTATGACCCTAAACCGGCTAACTTGCGAGTACCCGCGCTTGTCGCATAAACTGTAAAGGGATTTAACTTTCCTTTCACGACGAACCCCGTTATTGCACTCTCCGCTTTCCTCTGCGGCCCACGCCGGGAAAATTCCACGTGAGTGCCGTATCTCCGGTACTCCAATTCGCGTTAATTCCAAACGGCGAGTCTCTCTCTCTCTCTCCAATTGGTTTGTCCACGGATTTGCAGACCGATTTTCTCTATGATAATTCCCTATGCGAGGCTAGCGCCTATCGATAGCCCCCATTTCGTAATGTGTAGCGTACCCGAAAGTAATGTTGCGTGATATTTAGTTTCAGAGACAAAGCCAGTTGGTACTTTACGTCAATTTATTGTATATCGCGTGTAATAAAACGTGGTCCTTTTAATTTGTTGCAAGGAAACCTGAAAAATGAATTCAAGAAGGAAATACTTTTGTTTTCAGTGGATATAATTCCAGAATGCATATAAATTTCAGATGTCAGGATTTATAGCGGTGAGGAGGCAGAAGCAATTATCTGGGTTTCATTTAATGATCGAAGATTCGAAATTCCTAGGGGATGCTTGAGGAGGAACCCTTATATGAGTCAGCATTCGCGATTAATCGTGAAGTTGTTGGGATAATTTTCTTATTTCGAGATTCGCTTCGCTGATGAAAAGGCGCCCTCGTTGTACAAGAAGATGACGCGTGGGTGACAAATCAGTCGATTGAGCCGCGATACCCTTAGCTGGACCGGGCAGCGGTTGTATAAGCGTTGTGGAGGTGGTGTATAGAGAAGAGAGATGGAAAAGAACAGACAGAGTGTGTGTGTATGAAAGAGAAAGAGAGAGAATTTAGGGGATAAAGGGGGTGGCTCGATGGGTAGCATCGGATTCTATCTTCACGTATTGATCAACGCCTCGCCACCCTCTACAGGGGGCCACCGATCGCCACCCCCGCAACTGCTGGCCACAGCCACGGCCACTGTCCCGACCACCAGACTCGTTTGCGTGTGTGTGTGATCACATAAATACACACCGTAGCTCTGTCTGTATCTGACTTTTCTAACTCATATATTTCGATTAATTCGAGGGACTAAGGATAGATATAATTTCGAAATTTACGGTTTGGTTAGAATTTTTGGATTACACGTTTGTGAGACTAATACTGGATTGTTGACTCTAATGGATAGTTAGGTCACTTTTTTTATTTTTGTTTATAATTTCTCTATTAGTTTATAATTTATTTATCAGTCTTCTCTTTTGTCTTGAGAACTACGTGATATTGAGAAACGATTTTCCCATCATTTTGTGTCGATTGCAGATCATTACAGTTTGCTCGCACGTTCTCGATTCGTCAGCGATCCCTTCTTAATGCTCTTCCATGCAACCTTACAACCGCTTTTCCCGAGTCTTCGCGTTCGTAAACTTCGGAACTAATCTAATTTACGACGTGCAAATGGTTGCCAGCTTTCGCAATTGAGTTTGCACTTACCAAGCAATCATTTCTTTTTACATCTATCTATGAATGAGGTGATTTGTTTTGTGTAGTTATTATACATTTCAACAAAATATTTTTGCTGATACGATAGGAAGGCAGAGATGAACGAAACTGTGTGTGGAGGATGGACCATCGATAGTAGTTATACGTCTATTGGCTAGATGTCTCTACTCATCTCTGTAATTAATATTAGTTCATATATTTATATGTTGTATACGATGTTATAGAATCAATATTAAGGTAGGAGTAAAGTACTTAGTTTGGAAGATATTGAGTTCAGTTAAGATCTAGTATGTTGATCAATTTCTTGAAAATTTCTCAAACGAATATTTCTTGAATTCAACAGTATTTTGTCCTCAGTGTAAGATTAGAAGTGAAATTTACTTCTGTTGTCTCTCTGAATATATTCCTATGGTAGGAATCGATAACTATTCGAAAAAGGGGAACAGAAAAGTCTTGTGTACCGAGGTGTTTCCTTCGTCTCTTAATTCTTTGGAACCCTCAATAACTTGGCCTGTGAGGTTGCGAGGAGGATGAGGATGAGGAGGATGAGGAGGATCTGAAGAACCTGGGGTGAGTTGGAGGTTAAGGGTGGGAGGCCAGTGGCCGGTGCGGGTTATTGGATGGCCGCCTCGCACTTGTCACGAGCGTGTGGCTGTTAGAGAGGAGAGATGGTGAGGTGATGAGGGTGGAAGTGGACCATGAGAATCTAAGGGAAGGAAGAGAACGGAGAGGCGATGGGAGTTCAGAGAACCTGTGGTGGGGTTGAAGGAAGGCATCATAGGCATTCCGTAAGACATACAGCCTTCTCCATGGACGCCGTTTCCACTGAAGGAATCGAGGGGTGCCCTGTGCCTGGTCAGTGAGGGTTCCCAGTTCTGCCAGTGACCACCGCGTCAATACATGGGGGTGGATGGAAAAAGGGGTTGCGCTTGCGCCAAGCATACACATTCTGGTATACTAACGCATCAACGGACGTACTAGCAAATCATCACTGGTCCGATTTCAATATTAGATACATCGACCCGAGATTCTCACTTCTGGAGCTTCTAAAAGAAACCTTTCTTGATTAGACTGGATTCTTTTTCGCACAGCTTGCGATTTAAGTATAGGAGTGATAACTTGTTTTCACGTTTTATATTATCTACAGTTAATTGATGAAGGTCTATAGGTATAGAGGATTTATATTGAGGATCCGATAGCTTGATCATCTCATTAAAGAAATCCCAGCCCATGCTGTGTTGGCTTGAGCTAGGTACTTTGTCTTTAGTATCGCAGTTCATATACTGGGGGAGTGTTTGGTATACAGAGAGGCGCAATATCACGAACGTAATGTTTCTTCATTAACAACAGGCAGTCTTTATGTCAACAAATCTTGCGACATGGCGACGGGCTCACGTTGTGTGAGCGACAGCCATCTTGCACGGAAAATGGATGATTCCTTCAACGTCTATATTCTTCTTGCGTATACACATCTTTCCTCTTCTTACGATTTATTATAGGAGACTTTTCTAGCCTTACCTCTCTCTCCTCTCTAAGCTCTGAGTCCATTTTTCTCCGTCCTTTCCCTTGTCTAGACGGACTTTGTGAAACGTGCTCGTAAAAAATGTAATATCAACTGTTGTTTTATGATCATTTTATGTTATTATAATACTTTATTAGCTTTTTAACTCAGGTTGACTTAGTTTGAGTGCCTGTTTTAATTTAGGTAATGGAAACATGTATCTTTGATGTGCCCTTACAAGAAATTAAATCTGGGCCTTTATAGGAACCATACACATTAAGGGTGTATCTCGATTTCGAGAAAGTTTATCGCGGTCGACGGAAACGAACCACAACTTTTGATATAATCAGGGATGGCAGAGTTGCTCCCCTCTGGTCATCTTACGTCCATTTAACTCCTTTAATTTAGCGGAGGAAACCGTTAGGTCAGTTACCACCAACGCTAATGCCAGGAGACCGAATGGGTAAGGTAACATAATGAAGGTTCATGGTGTTTCTTCCTTCTAGTCTGGTCTTCGTACCCGCCTCTTTTCCTGCCATCTCAGACTAACGTCTAATCGAATTATACGTAGCAGCAACATTCAACTGCGAGACAGTCACCCGCTTGCGCCAGTAATGAAGACAGTCTTTTGACTTTTCTCGCATCCCCCAGTTTCGAAATAATGTCTATTCTTTTTTTTTTCTGTCCGAAATTGAAAATTAAACTGAATTAGAGATGAGGCTGTGGTCAGATTTTGAAATTTTGGATTCAGCAGGTTGTATGATATGCGTGCAGGGACAGATGTGGACTATAGGATGCAATGAGTCTCGATTGCAAGGGGAGACTGGTGACAAGGTTGCGGGGGTGGCTCCCCGACTCACAGCTCCCCTTCATATCCAATATTAACTACATTTATTCGCGTTGTCTCAAATTAACCCCTGACTCTCCCATTCATTCGACCGTATGTCTGCTCGTATTCACCCTCCAAGCGTCAGCAATAATATGAACTGCACGGGTATTACCATTATAATACCGAAACGCGAGGGGCGTCAGTTTTAACTACTCTGTAGATAAATCAGACTGCCTATCGTTCCACGCACTTTTAGCACTTCAGTTTTCGTGAAAAAATACTAAGCTACTTATTTCTCTTCTACGCATTCTTTCATTTAACCGCAGACAACGTTTTTCGTTGACTTTATCTTTATGGCTCAGATAAGAACTTCTTCAAACTCGTAAGATTTATGCTTTTTGTAAGTCGGTAATTCTGGGCAAAAATTCTTTACTATCCCTGTAAGATCATCTCCGTCATGATAACGTGTTACGATAGACAGGTTGGAGCGGCTGCGTGTAGGTCTAATGTATTCAAATGTTATACCCCCGGCTAGGGTACCGTCAATTTATTAAATGGAAAGATTGCAAATTTCCCGACATAAAGTGCCTGGCGCAAGACTAATGGTGCGGAGACCTTGGGGTGCTGTGGAGGAGACTAAAGAGAAGAAAGGGTGGTCGGGGCATAAAAAGGAGCCACTGTGAGTGATTAGACTCTGCATGGCGTGCGCAGTAACAGGGTGGCGCATGGGGTCAATCTGAGGCTAATCAAATCATGCAGAATCCACCGAGTGACTCCGCGGGGTTCCTCGATCGTTGCCTGTTTTCTCCCGCACTCTCTTCTATTGCTCTATGGGTATTGTGTCTCGAACAGATTGGTGTCCTGCGCTTTATTAATTCCATCGACGGGGTCATTCGCTCCCCACACTCAAATCTGGCCCATCACCATTCACATGACTAATACGACACGTCTGTTCGTATGACCCACCGCTAATGGGGTGGCTCTCATTTTTGATCATGTGTTGCCATCATTTGTCTTTCATTGATGATCTTTAGCTCTGGGATTAACTATTTCTGATTACTTTATGAATAATTAATTTTTGTTGCTCGTAATGAAATTGAATTCGTAATGTTTGTGGAATGGGTCAGCGGAATCAGCCAGAGGAAATAATTTTAATAAGCGAGACAATGCGAGAGTTTTGAATTTGGAGAAATCTTCGGGTCAAGAATGCCTTTAGAATGGGTGCGACCCTTAGCTCGTGAAGATAAGCAAAGCTCGGTGTGGTGTTGCATATTGATTGACGCTGGTGGTGCCGGATGAGGAGATGAACGCAGCCAAGAGGAGCAAGGGGTTCGGAGGAGGTACACGAGAAGATCGGGGAGGGTGTAATGAAGCACCGCGCAGACACGCCGTCATGAATATTCATAATCTAATACCTGAGCTGAACTGAACTGAGGCGGAGCGAAGTCTCATCATCTAGGCCTTCTACTATATTAGACATCACTGAGAGGCTAGGGTGAGACAACCCTACCGTTCGTAACCGGATATCCTCATACTCAGCGACAGCCCCTTTCTCAGTTCACTGCCTCGCAAAACTGGTTCGCGTTGCTACCATTTCAGTATCATCACGAAAAGGCATAGCATTAAGGGATTATATTTCCGGTCCGGAGTAAAGCTCTGGATAATCATTTTCTGGAAAATTCCTTTGACAAGTGGCATCTAGTTTGAAATGGTGATAATCATATCACCCTTGATATGATTGTGTTTGTCTCCCAGATTTTATGTGATTAGAGATTGTGTGTGAATGTTGTAATTTTGTAAAATGATTGATTAGTATGGAGATTAATGCTGTCAGCAGTTTTTGTGAGGATGGAATTAAAAAGGGAGGAGATAAGGTCCGAGTGAGAATATCGATTGCCTGAAGGTACAAGAAAGACGGTTTCTGCCGTTGCGTTTGATGGACCTTAAATGGACTTTCGATGCTAAACGGATTTCCGTGCGAGACGCATTTTTTATGAGAAGTGGCTATAGGGCCCTAGGGTTTTCGGATGCTGCGATCTACAGCAAAGTTGCCAAGTCGTAAAAAGATTGTTTGTGACAAGTTCGGATCGCGAAGTGGCCGATGAATCGATGTAGATTTTGAATCTTTAGGTCAATGTCTGGGGCGACCATTTGCATATGAAAGGTACGTCTCCCCAGAACCAGACATCACTCCTTATTTCCGACTCTCGGTAGCTTGGCAATATATATATCTATATACCAACTACCACTATGGTGGCACAATATCCCGGCGATATTGCCGTTTTATGATAATGTTATCAGCACGCCCGGCTCCCGATGAGCTAACGCGATACGAGCACATTTGCACTGAACGGCAACAACGCAGACATATACCGGCGTTTATGTGTATACATAGACAAGCTAGTTATATCAAACCTGGGATTTAGTAATCTACCAAGATTTATGAACGTCGGGACGTTCCCCCTCGTGCCTCTGCTATCCACCGGAGCTACTGATTACACCATCTCCCTTCTGCCAGCCACTCCTTTTGCTCATTCTTTCTCTCTATTTCGCTATGAAATGGAAGTCGCGCCGGTCGATCGAGCTTTCTGCTGGGAAAAAATCTCTTTTGTAACATCACCGATTCTCCAGGTTTATTACCTGAAACGACGCCCCCAGAAATGGAACGCTTCTCTTGTTATTAGGACTTTTGAAATTTATCACAGGCTTATAAACGGGCGGCCTAAGGAAGGAAGAATCTCCTTGTCTTGTTCAAGAAAATTCAAATAAAATTCAAAAGACGATGCGATTTCAGTAGCATGGACCCTTATTCGTTATAATAATGAAACCATATAATGAACATGAATTTTCTTGGAAGTAACGCTAACTTTTCTTTATACTCTGTCGTTTGGTACTATATATGAAATTTAGAGTCATTTTTAACATCATTTGTACCAAAAAAGTTCAACTATTTGTACGGAAATTTCGGTAAGCGTAGTCACGACCTTATAAATATCGAACGGTACCTAAAGAAAGAGAATGATTTATTTTACTCTCTCTCTCTCTCTCCCTACTTATCGTACCTTAACATTTTCCATTTTCTGCTTTCGATATTCAAGTTTTCTTTGAACCCTTGGACGGTAATAGAAGCGAGAATTTCACCTAGTAGAATAAATTTCATGTGCCTTAACGTTCTGAGGGAAGAAAAACCAACTGTATTTTCTTTCACTGCGTCTGACCGCATAAAAAGTTATTCTACTTCGTAAAGTCCTCGTTCGTATTAAAGTCCCATGTAAAATCGAAGTTCTGTATTTTCACAGTTTATATTTCAAGAACTGTTATTTCTCGGTACTTAATTAAATATAAATTCTTGCTCAATACTTACATATGATTATTAAATTATTGTAATCATTGTAGTACAAATTAATTGATGGTTTTTTGAGGGTGTAATGCCACTCTAGAGGCCGAAAAATAGCCTTTTATGGCGATTTTTTTTCAGAAAAACTACAAAATAAATCGAAATTACGGCTCCGTTTTTCTAGGCCGGAAACATAACTCAGACAATTTTCAACCGATTCACTTGAAATTTTGAATATATGTTTAAAAATACATTTTCTGTAGAAGTACATAGGATTTTTTTTATATTGAATAGTTCACTTGCTATTCACAATTTTCTGACGATTTTTTAAGCAAATTTTCCACTTTCAACCCACTCTAAGGTCGAGGAAAAGCCATGATTATTTGTTGTTCCTAGAAAAACATTTAATTAACAAAACTAACCCTAAAGCGGGAATACTTTCACTTTCGAAAGCTCGGTTATAAAGTAAACATAAATACAGAACAAACTTAAGCCGCATCGGGTCGCGTGTTCGTCCTATAAAGTATTCGTAAAGGAGTAAAGCGAGTCAGGAAAAGGATGGGGTTGAAGGAGATGAGCAGTTTGAGGCTTGGGGAGAAAAGGGGTGTTATCCAATGCACGAGGTGGTGGTTTGCGGAAAGGATGATGCTTTGCTCTCGACGGATGGGTGACAGAGAAGCACAAGGGGGATTTTAGTTTGTTCAAGTAAATTATATTCAGCATGGTGGCTCTGACATCGGTCGTAACGCAAATTACAGCCTTCCACCACCCGCTTCTTCCCCTCTCTCTGCCTCTCTCGCTCCATCCATCTGGCAAATTCTCCTTGCCTATCATGAATTATTAATTAATTGTTTCAACTAACAGCGTAATTTATTATTCAGCTCGCGGAGCCATCGCAGCGCGGGCGACAACGATTCTTAGGATCTCGTCGTGGTAAAGTACAAAAACAGGACAGCCTTACCGCGAATTCACGATCGAATAAAGATGATCCGATCAAAATCAGCCTTCACTTCTCTTAAGTTAAACGATCCTAACTTTGTTTTCATTCACTAATTTACAAGGTATATTTTTCTCCAAATGAAACGTTAACAAAATTCAACTCATAATACATTTAAATATTTCACTTGAAATAAAACTGCTGAAGTGGTATTTTCTGCCGCAGGAGTGCTCTCTCATAATTCTCTCTCGCAAGCGCTGTTATTATAAAAATCTATTTTAATAACTTGCACCAGATATATATTTGTATTAAAAAAATCTGGAGCGTGGTGTCAATATTGATTGGAACTCAAATGGGACATTGAAATTTGCGAGATCGTAATTTGAGGTTGGGATGAAACTTGGTTGAACCTGTTTTTAGAGAGAGGTAGGGCTCTCACCGAATCGTAACGCTTGCGCCAGCAAATTAATATTTACCTTCCTTACCACCCCCATCCATCGGGAACGAGCTCTCACTGGCGTATTAATGGATATCCACCTTACTACCCCCCCATCGACAGACACGCAAGCCGCAAACTTTGATAACCAAGCAGCCAATTTCCGGTTGCGGTTCGTCGGTTGGTCTGTCTGTCCGCCTGTCGATCTGCCTACTCGAGTCATAGTCGTGTTAAGGTTGAGCCGGCCTGACGTTTACGCTAATTTGCCTAACCTGATAGACGGCACGTATCATCCCCTTCGACGATCTTGATTGATTATGCAACGAATCCGTGATTGAAACAGTTTCCCCATAATGATCGACAGTCATTTACCCACTGAATTATTTACCTCTATTTCACTCTAGTAGAGTTGACTTCAATTTCACATAACAGCTTATTATTTTTAATATCTTGCTAATTGATGTTAATTATTGTAAGTTCAATTTATATTCATTGAATTTTGGATTTTTCTGAAAATATCATTCTTAAACTCTCTTGAAATTTCTTAACACCTTCTTTCAAGTTTCTGTAAATCTCTTTAAATTCATTAAAATTCCTTAAACTTACTTAAAATTTGAAATCTCTCGAAATCATTTGAAAATTTGTAAATTGTCTTGAAATTCTTTAAAATGAAAAAATTACTTTAAATCCATTCAAATTAAAATTTGAAATCTCTTGAAATTCCGGGTAAAGCCGGTAAAATTTTTGCTAATGTTGTACTGGTCACCTTTATTAATATGTTTCTTTGTATTGATGAAACTATATATCGCCAACAACGAAGGGTTAAGGTCTATGCTTTCTGAAACGTGACTCCCTTAATTACTTCATATTTCGTTTCTAATTTGAAGCCCTATTTCGTACTATGAAATTATAGGGTTTCTCATCATTAAGGTCATTTACTCACCCTCTAATAAAGCATCAATTTTGATATTAAATTGTGACATAACTGCAAAAATATTGTTTGTTTTTCCTGTTGTCGTTATCCTTCTTCTTCTTCTTCTTCTTCTTCTTCTTCTTCTTATTATTATTATTATTATTATTATTATTATCGTAATGGGTTATTTTGATTGAATGTTCGTTCATCTTGAGAGCAGAGGTAGCTCTAATTCTTCAAATAATTTTCGGAAGTGTAGGCAGTTTTGTATATATATTCAGGCTGTTTTTCCTTTTACCTTTTGTTTTTGTAGCAAAAAGAAGTTTTGCACGTAAAGGTACCTATCCTGCAAAGTACATGAGTTTGCGTGACGCCCACCATCGGGTCGTTGATTGTTTGAACGAAGCACTGGGATGAGCACCTGCCCGCGTTACCACTTGACGTGACGCCAACCATTACGTTAGAACCACTTAATTATAATATCGCCTGGAATTAAACTGTGCTTGGCGCGAGCTCGTACTTGTACTGCAATTATTGCCGACTCTCGTTATTGCTCGTAAAACGAGACTAGATTATGCTATATCACTCCGCCATGCGCTCAACACGATTTCTCCCAAGCAGCAGTGCTTTAAAGCCAATTTTAATCACGACCAATAAAACTAGAATTCCATGATTAAAATCAGCCAGATTTGCTTCCCGGAAACATTTTACATATACATATATATATCTTTAACTCGAAGTATCGTTTCTGCTGTGATAATAGAAGAGAAAGAAGACCTTTAACACAAAGTTTGAAAGTTCAAAAAGCATTCGAAAATAACTGGATAGCAATACGATTTGTATATAAAAGTTCTCACACATTAGATTCCCTCGGACGATCATAATTCATGTTGGAATTTGGTAGCCGCCCATTGCTATATTTTTACAGGAAGATTAGAGAATCGTTTGGGATCACACGTTGTAACTGGGGTGTTAAATGTCATAACTCATCCTCAAACAGAACTGGCTCATGGAGAGATAGATATATGTATTATATGTAATGGAGGGTAAAGAGCCAGCATGAGAAAAATTAGCAATGTACGTTGTAGTGTAATCCTATTCTCTAGTATAAGATAAAATGCAGTGTCAAATGGTCGGTCCACGTGACAGGCAGCGTGTCGGGAATTAGACTACATCCCCGACTGAGTTTTCGCAATAGATCATTAAGCGTGTATTATGAAAAGACACCCGACAGACAAAAGGGACCTGATCTCTTTTACCAAAGGGGATGATTCGATCAATCGAATCGCTTGTCATTCACGCTTAAACTTCTACTTTACATTTCTAATTTACATTCTTGATTTACCTAATTACACTGTTTGAAATGTTTTGAATTTTATTATACATTATTATAAAATCTACAATGCAATAAGGTGTTGTAATTTTTCTGCAATTTATGGGACAATAAGTTGATATTTTTTTACAATTTATTATTAATTACTTCCAGCTTTTCACGGAAACAATTTTTTGTAAAATAACTTGCATTTGTAATTATTTTGCAATTGATGGTAAAATTAGTTGGTATGCAGATTCTTAATTGTCTCTGAGAAAAGTTGGAAATAATTAATAATACAATATTTAAAAAAACTTAACTTTCCTAGACGTTTTCTAAAACAAGTTACAAATATATAAAAACGGACCTTTTGAAAAAATTAATCATTTATTTTAAACAAATTAAGATAAAGTAACAAATTTTTTAATAAACCCAAACTTTAAGCTTAAGAAATTTGTATTACACTGCAAAAACTCTATGGTTGTGACAACCACAGAAATAGTAAAATATGGTACAACTACTCATTTGTGGTTGCCACAACCATACATTTTCTTCACTGTAATAAAAATTTCTTTCGCTTAAAGTTTGAGTTTATTCAAAAAATTTTTTATTTATTTTAATTTGTTTAAATAACTAAAGTTTTTTGTTAAATATTGTAATTTTTCCATATAACCTCCCCCCCCATGTCCACGTGGTTTATGGATTGCTCCTAACCAAAGTTCAGGTTTTCAGGCATCACATTAAGAAAGTAATCATTGGAATTGATTTTTCGTAGTAGATAAACTTAAAGAAAACGACAAGAAACGTTTATCTCCCGGCGAAAGTTCATTTTTTCTACTTTTTTTTTCAAATGGGGTGCCCCAAAAAATAAAAGCCGATAAGATAGGAGTCGGATAAGTAATACATAGCCTTAAGAGATTTATTATTGAAAATATGAATGCTCATAACAAAATATCATTCTTTTTTATTGGCTATATTATTAATATTAGGTAATCAGTAATTTTTTATATTCATTAAGAAAGAAAATTAACTTTTTGTCATGGATATTTCAATATTAAACTTCCTTAAGCTAATTCTCCAAGAAATCAATAAAAATAGTTAACATTGTCAAAAGATTTCATTATGTCAAGATTCTTTTATTATTTTTCTAATTGTGATAAAATGGGTTGAAATAGGAGTTTACGTGTGCAGTAACCTGATTATGCCTCTATCTAGAAGAATGTTGTTTTAATTCTAAACTCATGGACTTTTCGTGCGTGGAGAAAAATCTCCGAATAATTCATAATCGAAATAATGTAGTGATGAATTTTAGTGAGATTTGACAAGAAAAAAATGAGATATATTTTTTTCGATGGATAGATAGATAAAGATTGTTTCTTCTTATAGAAAGATTCAATTAAGGAAAATTTAGGAGTGAGAGAGAGGTTTGCAAATGTATCAGCGAAACAGTGACTGGGTTTTGTTTCAAGTGTCTCGATATTGGTTTGACTGTATCTCGTCCAGGGTGTTTACACCCCTTAGAAGTGCCGTGGGGACGACATTGGCCGGGGAAGCTGGCCACGCGTAGGTAACCGTATAATATGTAGATTAAGGGTGTCGGGGATCAGATATCCAGGGCATTTAATAATGCTGTTCCTGTCAAAACACACAGTAGAGCCAACTGAGGGTATAATATAGATAAATTGCTCCCATGGAGAGGGTGTTGGGGTTACGTATCGCGTGCACCCTCGCCTGGCTATTATTTGTCACAACCGAGATGGTACCATCTCGCTTATATGTAGGGGCCCGTTTTAATATGAAAGACTCAAGTGCCCCAAGATTTGCGCGTAACTGTGTAAACAGTGACTGGTGGAGAACCGTGACACTGCCAGAAAGATAATACCAGTGTGCTGACACTGGAGAGTGTTAAATCTCGTGTGGAACTAATCGATCCTTTCAGCCTCTAGTATACTCGTATGACAAACAGAAATAAATCTGAGTATGGAGGCTTCGGAATCTCATGAAATTTTGATTAATGATCGAAAGGAGTCAGTTAGATAGAAGATTTCGATAGTTGATTTTTATTACCATAAGTGTTAGAAGCTTCAAATCATTCCATGTAGATACTAATTATTTGTATTTTTCTTTTTCAGATTGCTGTTAGTTAAATCGCAGCTTTAGAAAATCGCAGCAGCATCTTGGTGAGTCAAACTATATTTTAAATATATTAAGAATCTTAGTCTCAGTTTGCACTTCAATCACGCATTTTTTGTTGTGAGTTTCGATTTTGTCGGCTGACCTGGGTTTGCATTGTTGAGTGTTGAGAGTTGCGGAAAAACGAGCCGGCGTGAATTGTTTAGTTGAGAGTGTTGCGCATGACTACCCTGCGACATGAATAACTGAGTAGCACAATTCTGAGTCTCATCCTCCCACAAGTTTGTTGCTTTCCTTGGTCCTTCATTAACCCTTCACTTTCTGTTGCCACTATAGTCTATTCTATACTATCCTATCCTGCGGAGTTCTTCGCTACGACGAGACACTATAATATTATCAGAGCATTGTGCCCAGCTAATTAGCTGTACTAATGCAATCCCAGCTGATTACACATTCCGCTCGCTAATCCTCGCCGTCCTGGTTTCACCACCTTTAGGTATTCGTGGAGTGCAAGGTGAAACTTTGCCTCGAGTTCGGAAAAAAGCCTAGTTCAATTCGTTATCGTCTGTCTATAATACAATAAGTCAATTGACTCAGATGAATGAACTGAAGAAAATGAATATGTATTCCTGTCAAGTACCAATCAAATTTATATAGAATTTTGTGGCATCCAGGGCTGAATTCTGCAAAACAGATTCCATAAATTCTATTCTATATATAAATTGATCCCAAGCAGTGGGAAACTCTCGTAATCTTCAGACTTTTTCTAAAGACGCGATACCACTTAATGGTCCTAACTTTTGAAAATTGATTGCCGGACACTTGTGGCGACGTGCGTTATCGGTATTATTTTTACGACTTCCCCGTTTTCTTTTTCCTATTGGGAATTTTATGGAGCGAACGCTGGACGTGTTCGATGTGGCGAGTCGGTTGGTCTTAAAGTTGTTCTTTCTTTATTTCTTTTTTCTTAGTACAGAATACATCTTGAAAAGAAGGGTATGAGTCAGGGGGTTGGTCAGCAGCAGAGATGGACCTCGGGGTTCGATTGGTCAGATGAGGTGCGCATGAGCCGTGGGGGGTGGATGAGAAACGACACAAACCTGCAATATAACCTGAAGAAAGACTCGATCGGAGTCAGGTCACGTAATGTGCCTCCACCTCTTCAGCTTCTACTTTATAACTTCTATTAATCCTTTATCAGAGCCAGGGAACTTCGCGTTTGCTCCGGGTTGTTCTAATGAAAAATCCCTATTTCATTCGGCTTGGGTTTCATCCGACGTCTCATCGCAATTCTGATGTTTATCCTGCTACCTATGCAGCATATCAACTCAGATACTCATCAATTCCACAAAACTCAAAATCAAACACCGAATCTTTTAGAGAAAGGACAGTTTTGAGGGTTTCGATAATTTAGAAGCTCTTTGAGTAGGTTCTGGTTTCTGAAATAGATGCAGAAATCTGTGGGTATTGATGGAAGTCTTTTCTTATCGAGATTATCTGATCATCTCTTCTCATTTCTGAAAGTTGAATTGGATTAATTGTACCAAAGACCATATAATACCAGTGGATCTGCAAATCCTGCTCTCTGTAAGCGCAGTGTCTCTGATTCTGGTCCCCCTCGCGATCCAATCTCCTGGAAAATGAACACTGGAACAGTACCATGAGCCGTCACCGCGACATCTGCGCTAATTTCACACCGAGGTGACTGCGAGCGACCAGCCAGACACCCATCCAGACTTCCCGAGGCTAGTCGCTTCGCTAGTTGTGGGCTTCGTATCACAGATTGCTCGACCGAGAGAATCAGACGAGTTTTTCCATCCCTGCCTCATCCAGGTGACACATTCACTTGCACGTATCACTGTATCCTACAACAGAATCCACAATCAGTCTTACATCTATTGCCTTACGTTCAATTATATATTAATAACTAGCATTATTAGCCGCGTGCGTTTCACTTGCTTATCAGCAGATACTTATTTGAAATAATTTAATCCCAAGAAAGAATCTTGCAGTCAAAATTTTGCGCAGGAAAAAAATGTATTTTAATAAACTGCCTCCCCTCTAAAGAAAGTTTCGGGGTTGAATTTCGGAGAGGAATCGAGGCAGGATATTATCCTAGCGCTTCTGGGAGCAACAAATAAGCTTTCTGCGAGTTTGTTAGTTCTGAACAAAGGCTTGGCGACGAATTTCGTTTGTGGGTATGGGAGGAAGAGGATGGGAGAAAGTACAGGGTTGTAACTCATGAAGCGGATGTAGCATGTCTGTACCTATAAGGCAATGTGGCTCGACCGCTGTGGATCCTGACGCATAATACAGAATCGACAGGCGATGGGAGGGCATTTTATGCGAGGGGGTTAGTGGTGAACGAGCAGAGGCAAAGGGAGTGAATGGGGTCGAAGCCACCCCCTCGAGGTTCGCTCGCGCCGCGCAGCACAATATCGCGGCAACATAACTCTTCTCCCCTCGTTCATTCCCCGCGACCCACCCCGAGCGGTAGAAACATCAACCCTCACCCTCTTGCTCCTCTTCCACCACCTCCACCAACACCACACCACCGCTGCCGCCACCTCCACCCACACCACCATCCCGCCCGCTTTGTTTCAATAATACTGTTTATATTGGAACGTGGAGCATTGATCTGTTTGCGCGTCGGCCGCCTCGCTTCCCTCTCGCACCGAAGATGGACATATTGGGTTCCAGAGTTTCACGTTTTCTGCGTTTCATGATTTCGATGCTTGGCGGTTTCCGAGTAGTGCTACGTTAAACAAACGATGGGGCTTTAGTTATTTTGTGTTTTGTATTTTGATGCTTTTTACAGAACTACTACTACTTTTTACATTCTCACCAGAGAATGTATTAGATTTGTGTAAAATTTTACCGAGCAAGTTTTTTTCAAATGTTCACGTTTGGTGACAGCTAAACCAAAAAAACCTGTTTTTGAGAATGTATCTTTTTGTGTGTCTGACCGTCTGTACATTTTAGTTTGTTAGCACGATAACTTTCGAAAGAATTGATATATTGGATTAGCTTTTGGTATACTCTTTTAGTGTCCTAAAATGAAGGTCAGGGTTGTTAGCCAGGCATTTTAGAGAAAAATTCAAAAAGTTGGAGCATTTTGCAAATTTTTGAGACCGCTTTTTCTTAAGATTTAAAAATTTTGTGGACGGCTATTCGTAGTACTCGAAAAAACGAACAATTCAATTTCAAAGGTAGATAAATATATGCAGAAGAATACTCCGATTAAAACTATTTATTTGTATCTATTATATGGATAACAGGGCCAAGCACGAAGCAATATAAAGTAACATTTTTGTTTTTTTGAAGGGATGGTTGCGTGTGGGAAAACGTTATTTGGGAATCGATATGGAATGAGCAAATTAATATTAAATCGTCAATCACAGTGAGATATTTTCAATATCAAATCTGACACTGGATAAATATCTCGTATTAGGATCGACGTGAAATTCGTATTTGTTTTATTCCGGAGAGGAAAGTGTGAAAAGGGTTAGTTGCAAGTGCAAATATTAATAAGCTCTTCGAAAGGACTGTATTTGTCTACTCATTTCAGATGTTTTTCTTCCCTTCATCGATCTATCAGCAATTTCTACCAATGGTGGTACAATTCTTACCAGTTTACTGAGAATACACTTGTAGTTGGTTAAAATAACAACGATAAAGTAAACGAGATTTTTCGTATCACTAAATTTTTTCCGAAAAGAAATAGCTATCCTAATTCTGGAATTTTGAACGTTCTAAACGACAGAAGTACAGAGTTGCTAACAAAAAAAATCAAGTTCCTTCGATTTGTAACGAGATCCGCTGAAAAGTTTCCACTTGGAGAAAAAACAATTGTGAATTTTTTCCAAATTTTTTGAAATCTACAATAAA
>JAUESI010000038.1:9991703-10015886 GCA_032275145.1 Synergus laeviventris | reverse complement strand
AATATAATTAATTTGCGATGGAAATCAGGGGACTTTGTAGATAAGAGATTATTATAATATTTGCCTCTGATACCTAATGGACAAGAATCATTAAATTAATTTCATTGATTATTTATAGAAAGTGAAGTTGATAAGGGGTACTTATAGAAGTAATTATACAGTCAGAAGAATGTTCACTAAAATAATCGCCAAAGAAAGCAAATGAACTTCAAAAGACGATTGAACAGAACTTATTCTACAAAAAAGATGTCGTATTTCATTAATTTACTAATGATGATGTACTGCGAAAATATTTTAGCTCTAAAAAGCTGCAAGTTTGATATCATTCGCTGTTGAAGCTTCCTGATCTTTAAAATTCGTTATTCCCAATCTCTTCCATAAAGAAATACTGAATCATTCACATCGATTGGAAATGATGATCATTGAGAACCGCGGAATGTTAACTGTCTCACTTCTTTTGGTCGTTTAGCAGCATTGCATTAACACGCTCAACCGATGAAAACAACTCCCTGAACCAGTCTTAGGAACGGATCAAATCATATGCTCGTTCATTCGCATAATCGAACCCTCGGGATCTCTTATTTTGCGGGTGAGGAGAAATGGTGGGTAAAAGGAGTATCAGAACTGCGAGGGGGAGGGAGGATCAAAATCGAGGGAAAGGTTTCAAGTTTTGTATATCGTTAAGCTCAAGGGGACCACCAAGATCGACCGGCAAGTATCGCGGTGTCAATTAATGAGCCAAAGGACTCGACGAACGCTGGCAGACAACCGACTGGGAATCGACAAGAAGGAGCTGCAACTATACGGCTCCTACGGTTTTGCTGTGCCGGTTCTCGGTAGTCCACCATAATAAATACATAATATGCACATAAAGGCGAGCCGGCGCGATCGAAATGATCAAGCGAAATCTTAACTCGAGACCCCCCCCACCCTTATCGATGCATCGGCCCATTTTAGATATATCAGGTACATTAATCTTCTTAGTTAATAAATTTTAACCAGTCCATTCTTTTTCATGTAATACCTCACGTTTGAAACAAAAATACACTATCAGAGTTGTGAATTCACCTGTTTTTCGATCATTAAGTTTCTTCAATTTCATTACGAAGTATTTAGTGTTCGTTTTTCAGTTTCTTGTAGGTCAAAATATTGCAGAGATCGTGAGATTTGGCTTTATTGTTCGCTCCGTATGGAATTAAGTTTGACGATTTGCATACATAGTTTCTACAATATAAATAATACAAAATGAGCTCTCGTCAGGTACTGGGCCGGTACTCATAACGAATTTACATTCCTTCCAATGTCGTGGTTTTGCAAGTAGAGGTCACGTTGGTTATTTGTATTCCTCATTCAGTTTCTGCGATTTATAGAATTTAGTAAGAGGTGTTGGTTGGGTGTTGCATTGAATAAGGAAGTAGAAGGCGTTCTCTGAAAGGGGAAATTTATTTGTCTAGCTGTTCGTAATATTCAAGATATAGGACTTTCTTATTATCAGATACAATGATATATCTGTATGTATTGCAAATAATTTATTTGGGAACGACATTCCACCAAGATGAATAAAACTGGACAGATACTTTTTGAACAACGGAATCTTCGGTTTACTTTTTTCAGGAAACAAACCGGGTCGATTGATATTCCGTCAGCGGTCTCTTTGCAGCAATAAATTATAATAATTCTGGTTTGAAATAGCAGTGGGTGCCACGCGAATTCCTAACGGGGTCGTTCCGTAAATCGCATCGTGTCGAGTTTTAATATTTATGATTATAAAGTTCGCATAACATTATTTCGATCTGGGAAACACAAGCATGATGGAATGTCAGTCGTGGCTATCATGTCTTAGCATAACAATATATACGGATATCTCAGCAAGGGGACATTGATATTCCGATCAGATATGGATATGATTATAATGCGTGAAAAGCGACCACTGTGCGAGGTTCTGTTCACGGATCTACGACTCCATTGTATTTTGATATGGTAAATCGTTGATAAAATCCATTCCTACCGGCTACTGAAAAAAAATATCATATATGTGCTGCATACAATGTAAGTTAGATGATTTATAGGAAAGGATTTTTTAGCTCTCTAAAGCATGTAAAAAGCAGACGAGTTTGGAAAATATACCTTCCTAGATAATTTATGAAACTGAAGTCAAAATTGTATTGCTAATAATAAGTCTTCTCTATGCTGAAAGATATACCAAAACACATCATCCCTCAAACCAAAAAGATTTTAATGAGGGGTTAGTTCGAGAAGACTTATTATCCGCAATAAAATTTAATAGTTTGAATCAAAGGTTTCGAGTGTCTCTTAGCAATGAAAAGACCAGTTATCAGTAATAAAATTTTGACCCCACTAATTAGTGTCATTTGGGTGAATTTAAAAAATGTTAAGGGATGGAGCAGAGTTTGTTCTAAATGCACAATGTACAATTTTATGTTGGATCGAAGGTGTTCACTTTTGTCGATCGCAGAGTGATCTGCTATTAGAGTATGATCACGTAGTTAGTGATGCATCACTATATCGACAGTGTGCTGCATCGCGCGTGGGAACCGTCTAGGTCACGCGTATCGATATATCGCGTGCGGAATACGTTAAATTGCTTGCGATCGTGTACCTATATTTGTTCGATTGAGCAGAGCACAGAGACGTCGAGAAGAAGGGAAAATGGCGTAAGTCACGCCCGCGTCAATTGGACGATCCCACCGGTACGGGTGGAGAAAACCGCGTTACTGCCGACGAGGAAGTACACCTGGATTTGGTCCAAGTGCCTCTGTTGCACAGTTTCGATAAATTGAACTCCTCGTGTGGAAAAATTTCATTTGTCTCGACTGCCAGAAGATTTTTTTCTAAACGCTCCTCCATTTTATATAGATTTGAATTTTCCACTCGTCTTTTTGAGATGCAGTTTCAGAGTCAGGATATTTTAATTATGTGTGGAGTATTCAAGAAATGTTGAGAGTTGAAAGGGATGGCGGAGATGATCTTCTCGTAATGAATTCGTTCATTAGAGTCATTTTAATTCTGCTCAGTTCGGGTGTACCCAGAAGCTCATTGCTATTACTGCCCCATGCATAGGTAAGTCGTTCTAATTCATGTCGTATGTACGAGGCTACGCTCTCCTGCCTATTAAATATATGCTCGCGACACTTACTGTCAAGTTGTTGCTTGTAAATTTTCGTTCTCCGTCTCGCATAAGCAGAATTAGTCTCTGATTATTTTTTTTTCTCTTTCTAAAACTACTTTACACAAAAGCGAATCTATAAAGTATGCACAAGTATATCTCAAATCTTTTATCCAAATCACATATCACCTAAACATAAACATAAACGGCTACTGTATTCATTATATATTAAAGAAATGAAATTCAGTTTATGGCCCATTCTGAATTTATATTTACTAATCTCTCTCTCTAGTAGATTTTTTTTATCCTGAACAAAGCATACATAATAAGGTAGCTATAATGATTTACATATACTTCATGGAATATTCGAGGTAGAAAAAATGAGATGGAATCTCAAATGCAGCGTTTAGGAATGTGAGGTGGTGAAGAGAGAAAAAGGAAGAGGAAAATTGTAATAGGTGTTCTCATTCAGTTTGAAGCATTGAATCTTTTACGACTTTAAGACAGAAACCGTGTACGCGGCGAGGTTTCGTCGCCTTCGGGCTCGTAGATCAAATTATATTCGCTTAATCTTCTCGGTATGGGTATATACGACATAGGGCTTCGTTTTGCTACCCTCGTGCAAAATGATCCTTGAATATTTGAAACACGACGCATCCGCAAACTCGTACCATTATCAACTGGATTCCATTATCTTTTCAGGTAATCTTAAGTACTGCACCTCAGGTGGATGGAAAGGATTTCCCGGGCAAGCTTTTTCAACTAATGGTGAGTTACTTTATTACACATAAGCTTACTAAATTCTGTTCGTGCTTTCAGAGCTCTCAGATCGTGGATGAAAGTTTCCCCCTCTCCTTTATAAGTTTTGTGCACAAAAAAAGCAATTTCTCAAATATAATTTAGGAATATATTGCAATTATTTTAAGTTGTTCTTTCATTAATATTTGTTCGAGGGAGTAAATTTCATCTACGACCTGTAAAATTTGTAAAATTCTTTGAAAACTCAAAATCCCATGAAATCTCATGAGATATCTCTTTAAATTTTGTGATAACCCTTGAATTATATTTCTCGTTAAAACCCTTAAAGTTGTTTACAACAATTGTAAAAAGGAAAATTTGTGAACGAATGTGAAAAGTTGTAAGAGGCAAGGTAAAATAAATATTTCGATCTGGAATCCGCGATCCGAAGGGAAGGTTTTCTTTCTCAGGGAGACATAAAAATTCCGAAGCATTGTCGGTTGGTAGTTGGTACCCTTTGATGTCCGACCGAATCTTTTTCTCGCGAATGTCTGGACGCTTGTCCCTTCCGGTACACTCGCATGCAGATCCACCGCCAATCGTTAGAGTAAGTTTATTCCAGGGTCCTGAGGGATCGTCTCCTGCATCTGCGTCAACCGGGCGAGGGGATGGAACGGGAGTTTTGCACATAAATCTGGTCTTCCTACGGGAACAGGTCCTCGTGGGACGCGAGCGAGACAGCATGAAAAGGACTTGAAGCACTCTTTTCTTTATTGGACCGCTGAGAAACTCCATGTCAGCTTTCGTCCTTTCGAACGAATAACGAGATCTCGCTCACTTTTGATCTGACATGCGAATCACCAAGAATCGAATCTAAAAAATCCAGCAACACCAATTATTAACATTCAAATTTAACGGGAGCGTAAAAGTTGTGTTTATCGAAAAAGCGTTCAAGTTTTCCTGTTTTTTTTTATGGTCGATATTTGTTTAATGGGGTATCTGAAATTTCTGCATGGCGAAGGATGTTAGTTTTCAGTAATTTATGAATCCGAACCCCATTTGTTTTCATTTTCTTTTCCGGTTAGTGTAAAAAAAAATGATTAACTTCGAGTAAGAGGGGTGGGTCATACGTTCGATTCTGAATGAGCGTGTTGATCTGTGAGGATATTCTTAGGCGGATGTTAAACGACGTATACACGACGTGACTGTCTCTTACCCTCGCATAAATGTAATTCAATCAGCCGAAGCATTTGGATTTATTACCTTTTTCTCGAGAATTTTGGAAAACAGCCGTAGACCATCCGTCAATGAAACGAGAAGCGTTGTTGAAATGCGCGATTGCCAGGATTTCCTCTATTGGAAACTCATAATAGTAACAATTTTTTTAATAAGTCAAGCACATCTTTTTGAAAATAATTTGTATCTTAAATCAATCTCAGAACCGTCCAAAAAAAATGATGCGTATCTTTTAAATTTACGTGGAGATTGAAAACTTTAACAGAGTTCTTTTTTTCCTTTGGGACGAAGGGAGAGTCTGATCGCGAAAAGGAAGGACGCGCTCACGCGAGTTTCGTGCGCCCGCGTTTTTTAGGGGAATCACGTAAAAACGTCGATGCGGTACAACATTTTCCCGAGAGATGGCATAGGTGCAACAAATCCTTCAAAGTTCTTCCTTAACTGGTTCGATATCTTACTCTATTTATCTTCTTCCTTAAGAAATTTCTCATAAACTGATCATTTAACTCCTATTTGTCAACAAAGAAAATCCTATAAACTTGCATAGTTCATAAATACTTGCATAGTATTTATTGAAAATGAGACCTTTGTGTATCAAAAATCAGAAAACCATCCCCTTATTTCTTACGTTAAAATATTTCAGATATTAGGGCTCAGGAATACGTAATTTAGGAATACGATAAATTTGGTAGCGGTGAAGTATAAATTACCGCAATCTAAACTTCTTTTTTGAAAATGAAATGTCTATTCTTTCGGAAAGGCTGGAAAATTAGACACGAGCTTTCTAAAAATTAATTTTATTTATAATTGTTGGCACAAAGCGAGGAAATGTTGGATGAGATCAAAAACAGTTTTCACAAGAATGAACTCGAGCCGATTCAGAAATGGCGAAATCAGTCTGGACATTTTAGTTCGTGGTCGAAGTAAGCGAGGTGTGCCCCTAATAAATGAGTGCAAGAATACGAGGGGCGCGCAGACGACGCGTATTAATAATTATAGCTTTGTAAGCTCGCGCGAGCTAGTCGGCCATCCAGCAATTCAAATTAACTACCAGACGGAAGGCAAGGATCGGCTCGTGCATAGTCACGCTTAATAAGCCGCGAATGAAAGCTGGCTTTCGAATCGACAAGTATATTCTCGCTTGTCGCGCGAACCAAAGGTAGAAGGGGTTGTGAAGTCGGTAATTAAGCGGCTAAATAGAATCTTGCCTTTCTATGAAGGCGCCATCATCGTCTGATCTAAGCTAAACGGACTTGGGCGGTTATTAGCACCTAGTTTTCTTCTTTTATGATTTATTACTTCCCGTGTACCTCATTATAAAACAGGAATGAAGGTTCTTCGCAACTAGAACATATTCTAAACTTATGCTGTCAGCACAGGCTGTCATCTTTACACCTTTTTTTCAGTTGATAAAGTTGAATTATTGTATAGCATGTAGACACATTGCTCTTGACTCTAGTATATAAGATTAAAGTAGACTGACAGGTGTAGAAGAAAATAGAAAAATGCAAACAAAGCCATAGATCTTCCGTAAAGCAACTTTGGAGGATCAAAGGTGGAACAAAGGGAATTATAAATAAACATCTCAATCATCTGATTTGGCACATGGCCAAATTTATGACACGTGCTGCATAGGTCCCGTAGATTACATGCGCATTTTTGAACAAAGTCTTCTCTTGTTCTCTAAATTGTGTTGCCTATAAGATTGATGACATGATGAAACCGCGGATTTGCTGTAGACGGTGGATGAGCTATTCCTAACGTAAACAACGTCTTTAGAATTGTCTTCGTCTATGCGACGATTTTATAACAAACTGCTTCGGTTGGCGCCACTTACACTTCTCAGAAATTACACATGTAATTTGCATCCTCCTAACTTCTGGAGTCTATTGAATTTTCCACTCACTGACCACGTTGATTAACGTTAGATTACTTCACATTTTTCAAGTCTTACTCATTCTTTCATACGAAAGAGTTCCATCAAAATGGTACTATGGAAAGCCTTATAAATTAATCAGTGCCTGTTTATCTTCAATAGTACCAAATTATCAAATTATGGGAGACGTGAGACCTCCCATCCCTTAGTTGGGTAATTACTGGACAATGAACTGCATTTAATACTTTAACATAATACTTTGAAACATTGATCAACTATTGAGTTGCCGATTGATGAATCTTGAGGAAGGGAAAGGATGGAAAGGGGTAGTAGTGAAATGATGGCTTGCAAGATTGTCGAATCTGTGACTTTCGAATGAGTTCCACTCACTCGCACGGCTGCTACGCATATTGTTCTATTTATGTGACCATTGTTCATCCATCGTTCAGGATAAATTTAGCCAGCAGACAGAGAGTGGTGAGCTCTCGCTGGCTGTCGGAATGTCGGGTCTGACTTCTTAAATGTTTCTCTCGGCTTCGATCCCTCACTCTTTCTCGCTGACACCCTCTCCTCCCTTCGTCAGCTATCCACTCACTAGTACAGGCTATTAATGATACCGATTAATTTAGAACTATTGGGTTTCCCAACTAGCCAATCAGACAGCGCAGACCAGCGCGATATGTACCCAGCCTTTCCCGATACATCCACTCGTCAACGTCGATATCTCTTATTACTACTTGGCGCCTCTTCTCTTTTTTCCTACCCCAGTCAATCCCAGCATTTTCTACTGACATCCATCGTCACATGGAATATCATGGAATTGGTGCAGACCCTATTTCAAAGTTTCTTCGTTAGCATTAATACAGGCTTTACAGTCTTTCCCCCATTTCTCTGTTTTCAAGAAAATTACCCCTTTGATATTTATTGTTCTAATAATATATTCCACTGTTCCGAAAATGTCTCAACTTTTTTACGAGATAAAAATGAACGAATTTTGCCCGAAATTTTCTAATGATTAATTATCTATTTTGGTATATCAGATGAAGCGGAATTTGGATTGGATGGGTGTGGATAGCAGATGCGTGTAAGTAGTCGCACTTTTCTTTCGTAGGTTGAAATAAGAAGAGAAAGAAGTGGTCTCTTTGGCAAACTCTTCGGTGTTTTGCGGAATGTCTCTTCCTCTTGGCGTTTTCTTCTTAACCCCTTCTTCCCTCTGGATGGACCAGGGCATCCGTTTTAGCTGTAGGTCGTGTCACAATGCCGCTTGTGCACCGATGATCCCATAAATCCAAGGGGAGAGGATTCTTGCTTTCCTCTCTTTCCCCGACTATCATCCTCTCTTTTCCTTTCTCTGTCTTTGCCCAAAGCGTGGAGAGACGTATATACGGTACCCTGGTGTGTTGTGATATTAATACAATCACGGATCACTCCCGGGTTAGCCAGCAGCCGCATGCAGACATTAGATTGTCTGAATCGGGGTGAACGACTTTATATAGCATAGTCGAGTCTTCGCGTTCTTTTGCTTCTCGCTTTGTGCTCGGGATTTGCTTGTTCAAGCCACTGAATCAAAAGGAACTGTACTCTGCTTATACGTTCGTGGCGGGCTCGATAATACAAGTGTACTCACATCCTGGTGGCCGAATCTGCTACCCGCGCGACGAAATTCATCTTCAAGAATTGACAACATTCATTGGTAGTGGCGTATCAATTTTATTTCAATCATCCACTATGCAAGATAAAGATAAATAAGAAAATTATGAAAAATTAATTTTTCCTGAGTTTATTCAAGTTTATGGACGTAAGCGTGGTACCTTTGCAAGGCATAAACAAGTGATCCTTGGTTTTCAGCCAACCTAATCTCTTGATCGTTGTCGTAGGTCAGACCAGGCTACAGATCGCCTTCGCCTATCTGTGCCAAAACTGTCTTGCCTCTGCAATGTGTCACCAATGTGAGTTCTGGTAATTAAATACTGAACAGAAACGGCTGATTTAAAAATTTATTTATTTATTTAAATTGTCTTACATCTAATGAGTATTCATTACAATGCAACAAGTAATTTATGATTATGAATATTGAATTGATATTTTAAAATTAAATCTGATGAAATGATGAAGAAATGATGATGAAAACGGGACTTGGGAATACGGAATAAAAAGTAGTGGTTTTAAGTATATTAATAAATCGGTAAACTGGAATCATAGGGGAATCGTGTTTAATGAAATCATACCAGTTTGTTGACTCCGAAAACGGTCAAACTATTAATGAAAGAGCGCATGATGAAGTGTCCTAGTTTGCCACACGAACCGGAAGCGATTTCAAATCCATTCAAACCAACGCCCCTTTTCCTCTCGACACAGTCTTTCCTTTAACTCTCACTCCGCTGGTAATCGTCAATCCGATCAACTGGAATCTCTTCAATCCACCAGCCAAACCACAAGTATTTCGAGTCAGTCCACTTCTTCGTCTACCAATCATGCATTTACTCAACTGGTCCTAATCCCTCGAGAACACTTCGCGATCGTTACGTTGATCTCATTCGAAAGATTCACTTGACCAATGGGAAAATGTCTCTAATACCGTTCTAGTTAAGATGATTCTTTAATAGTTTCTCTCAGATTTTTTGCTTAATTAGTCTCGCCTAATTTGACTATTTTTAAACGAGATGCAAAGCAATTGATTACTGTTTAAAATATTGTTTTGTGACTTTTCTCGCTGTAAAAGAGAAGTTGAGAGAATAAACGGAATATATTATTGATGTCCTTCCTGGTATTATTAAAATATTATGAGTTTCTGATGCGTTGCGGCAAAATAAAACGTTTAAAACAAGAGGAAGTGAATGTATACTTGTGGGTGTCATGGGGCGCGTCGACAGGCTCCGACGCATTTGTTCAATGCTACGTGAATTCAATAACGCGTGAATTTCCATGTGTGCATTTGCACAGTAAAATCGACTTGATGCACACATATGAGTTGTACCTCAGTCGATATAGATTTCCATTTCCGTTTAAAACACCCGCCAGTTTTATATCCACCTGGGTTCACGTAATCCCGATTGGATATGACCTGTGTGCACTCGTATTCATAGTTTTCAATTCGACTTTGTGATATTGGGACATTCATTCGATTCGAATCTCTCTAGCTGCAATACCTTTTTATTTATTTATCTTTGTCTCTCTTTTGTGTTGCAAGAGTCGCTTTTGTTTCTATTGCAGAGTTTGTAGATTCTGAATTTATTAATTTAACTTTATGGTACTTGTAAATGCAAATCTAATTTTTGTAGAGTTTTTTATAATGTTAAATACGTCTTTTGTGTAGTAAAAATGAGTGATAGTTGGGCTTTTGCTAATTCAAGTGAGGGGAAATAATTTTCAATGCAGCATGATGGACAATTAAGAACGTGAGTTATTGGTTCGTGCGTACACGACAGTCCACTGAATAGTCAATGAGATGTCTTCGCTTAACCACATGTTCGACTAAAAAACTGTTGTAAAGTACTGTTTATTTATATTAGCGAATATATTATGCTATAATGCCCATTTGACTTCACTCTTGATCTTATACGTGCAGTTATTGAAATTTAATGCTTTTAATACAACCTGGAAGAAGGCACGTATGGGACAACTGGAAAAATTAACATTTTAGTACGTGGGTTAACCGCACCGCACCCTCTTTCAAACTGGCAAGAAATATAATATCGCATAATAATCTTGCATCACATTTTTAAAGACAATACCTTCTTTTTTTTAATCGAATCAAAATATGGGGAAATGATTTCTATTTGAATTTGATCTGTTTAATGACATCTATACATCGGGCTGGCATGATGATTGCATAACAGATCATGAGACCTGTGCACAGTGGTAGATCGCACAGTGCTCATAATAATGTTGACATCCGGTGATGCCTTTATTGCATTCAGAAGGCAAGCCATTTGTATGTTAATTGTTTATGTTAAACACTGAAGATCCGTTATCTTCGACTAGCACGTATCGCACCCGTTGATCACACGCATGGTTCTGTATTCATGAATATTGACTCGTCCAATGTTCTGCTTTCCGAAACATTAAATTTATACTTTCCGCTAATTCGCCCATCCAAATCCCTATCGACGTTTTTAAGAGCACATAATCTCAGAGCAGGAAATAGTGCTCTGTTTTGTCTCTATTCAATTCAGATTAGTGCTTTATAATTAGAAGTTTAAACTAATTATCTATTTTCTATGTCGAATATATCGCATACATTTCTGTTGCAAACCTGATTGACTTTTGAATGAGTAATACAAAATAATCACGCGCGTAATGGTTTGCTAGTTTTGGAGAAAAGCTTTAGAGCTTAAATTAACTTCACACGAATTATTACACGAATCTGCAACGATGCATCCGTCCACCTTTTCTATACGATCAAGAAATGAATACAGAATGGATTCCGATTCCAATGTCACGGCTGACTTGGATTCTTCTCTCGCAAGCTGTGTTGTCTCGTCGAAGTCGCTGCCAATCGCGTACGGTGTGTCCAATCGGTTTCCGGGCTACCTCAAGAATGGGAAGGGTGGAAAGAAGAGATAGTGAGAATAGAGAGTGAAAGAGAAGAAAGAGAGAAAACGTGAGAGAGCGAAAGCGGACGAGATTGAGTAAGAGAGAAAGAAAATCTGAGAGGGGGTGATAAAAAAAGGTGGATACGAAGCAGGAGTGAGAATCGTTTGATGCAAGTTGAGGAATCGAAGATGACTGTGCGCATATCCGGATGGTCGGCGTCCTTGAAAAGGAGGCATTCCTCCAGGTGTTGGTCACGGGTAATCCGACCCACTCGGCCGTTGTAACGAGCGGATCGAAATCGCGAAGAAACCATATTCATGTCAAAACAGCTACCGAGCACGGACCCTTATTCATCCCTCGTCATCTTCCTTCATCGGATAAGCAAGAACCGAGTCGATATGCGTTCACTTCATACCGCAACGGACCCAATGATTATGCCGTATTATCCTGCTTACATGGAGAGCGTTTTGTTGGGAAACTTTTCATTGATCCGTGTCATGAAGACTCGTTTGCCAATTTGACGTGCAATTCGTCTGTAATCATTTGCACTTAATAAGAACGATCACAGAATACTTTTCGATCGTTTTATATATCGTTTTCTATTCTTCTAGAATCTAGCATATAATGATGCTGATGATTAGAAAGTAGTTGAGGATGATGATATTTGAGAAGATGCTCATAACGAATCTGTTAAATTAAAAGCTATTTGCCACTTTTGCACTTTTTTCACATTGTGAAGAATTTTTTCATATTCGGTGGTGCATTCTGCATCTGGTGTGCTTCCAAGGTTAAAGTTTTGTTAGTTTGCTCCGCTTGGTCAAATATCGAGTAAAAATAGAGGACCATCGAAGTCTTTGGACCGTTTAACTTTTAGCTGCCTTATGATGAATAAACCCATAGCGAATCTTTAGATTACCGGCGTGATACCTGCAAGCGAAACCAATCAAAAAGCACAACCACTCTATCCTTTATTCTTTACCTTATCGTTACACCGGTTTACGGAATGTTAAGGCAGCCGTAGGGTGTTTCAAAATCTCAGAATCTTACCAAGAAATGCAAGATGGTCATTACTTTTTTATACCAGTTTCATTACTGAACTTTATTTGGCTACATGGAATATTTGTACTTTTGATCAGTTGCCAAGTCTTCAAGATTTCACAGTTAAAGATTCACGTTTTTAGAGATTGGGTTTCTATCACTTTAAATGAAGTCATGTTGGAGTTTTAATAATAATTTAATCGTTTTAATCCCATTCAGTTGTAAAACTGGTTATTTGAGGAGCCTAAAATTGTTGAATTTCAATTTGAATAATATAAATTGTCCACTTCTCCCACGCGGTGCTAGCGCACAATATTGCTAGTTTTTTAGTAATGTGTAACTGGTGCGAGGATTTATTGAGTTTTATGACATACATGCTTTTCATTCCTCGGATTATGAGGCAACCAATGAGAAGTGAGACGAGAGATAGGTATGTGAATTTCTTCGGTCTATTTTAATGAACGATGAAGGGCGCTGGACTCATATTTTAAATGCTGCCGACCGACCGAGATGCGCGGCGTTATCGTTACATCTGCCATTTGTCACGTCAAATTACATTCGAGGAGTGAGGGATTTATGAGATGCAGCCACGGCGCTTGTTCCTTCCGAGGCGACATCGTATAAACAAATGGTCACGATTTAGTAGGACCACCGTCATTAACAAGCACCAGTACCTGGTCACTGTGGTGACATGGGATGACGGCTTACCACGGACATGTTGCTATAATAATTCCTTTTGGCCGGATTTTCAGCTTATACTAGTTGAGTGAGCTCGTCCAGACTCCACCTTTGCCACAGATGCTTCGAAATGATAATATCGGATCCAACCAGTGGTACTCAATTTTTACTCGATTCATATAAAAAAATTTCGACTATTTCTTTCATCCGACAAAATCATTAAGAATCTTTTTCTTTAACGACTTTCTGAATTCGAATCAGTGGAAATCCATTGACTCTCAGTAAATTTTCATTCATGAAAGGTAAAGTACCTAAGTTCTCATCCCTAAAGTACCCTATTTTTAGTCAATAGTGTAACATTTTCTTTAAATTTACACATAATCGATATTTTCATCATTTTCCCCTGTTTTCAAGAAAGTTCCCATTTTCTCCATTTCCTTGGTTGGAAATTCAACTATATATCTATCTGCTTGGCTGAAAACCAAATATTTAGTTAAAATTTCAGTAGTCACAGGTCGTCTAACCATTTTTCACTTATTTCACCAATTCTGGGAGTTTATTATCTTTTCATCTGAAAAATTATTGTGATTGGTATTAAAGGATAATTTCGGGGCATTTCCAGCTTGAAAAAACTTTTCGGGATAATTAAAATAATAGGAAATTCAATCTTTTTAAATCTTCTGTAATCTCTACAATTTCCTATCTTGTTAATTGCAAAAGAAATCTTTTAAAATCGATTAAAATTCTTTAAATTCATGTTGATTTCAAATTGTCTTCAATTCCTGATGAATTCTTCTGAACTCGCTCAAAATTTTCTTAAATATCTCTTGAATTCACTTAAAATTAATTTTTTATTGAAAAGAATCCGAGTTTTAGGATATTTTAGGATTATTCTGGATATTTGTAAAACTATAAAATATTTACCATATACATAAAAACCATAACAGCAGGTTTTTTTTCTTTTTGCTCCTCACATTGCAAAAACTGTCTAATGTTCAAAAAGAAAGGAATCCTTTAAGGCTAAAAAAAAGTACCTTATGCGCAACAAAATTATACTATGTCCCCTAATTTGTTTCTCATAATGACTGTAAGTCCTCTACTTGGTATGATTACTTTTAAAAACATTTGAAATCCCTTTGAAAATCCGAGTTGACTGAGAATATAATATTGATGGAAATTGAGTGCCACTGAATGTGGCAGTAGCTTGTAGGTGTTTCTACTAAATTAAATCCTAGTCCGGTCAATGAACAAGCTGGTAGGCATATAATACAGGCGAGAATGAATCGAGAGTTGGAACTTAAAGGATGCGAGTCGAGTCGCGGCAAAGCTAAGAAATATAAGAAATAACAGCGGTGAATGCCAAATGCAGCGTGACTTATAGGGGGTGGTGTAAATGAGATTTGAAAGCCACATTGAGAGCGTGAACGATGATCTCATACTTCAGAATATAATGAGCTCGAGTCTCGTCATCGGGTACCTAACAGCACTATAGAGAAAATTATATATTGGATTGATGCCAGCATGAAGCACCGTTACCAATTTTTTCTTGACGTTTTTCAATATTTTTCGATTTCTATAGAATATTGTTAAGATTCCTGATAAGCAATATAATTAATTTACAGAAAGTAACAGTCATCATAGTATGTTGTCATTAAAAAAGGTGATTTTCAAGAATTTCAAGGGGTTAAACAAATTTGTTTAATTCCGATGTGATCACTGAAGTAAGAATAAATATTAAACATATAACATTGCCTAATATGCATTGAAATAGAACGATACTGTAATTTGAAATGAATGATTTTGACGGTGAAAAACATTTTTATAAAAAGATTATAGCCTTCCAGATTTCTCATTGGATCCAACTTATCTGACATGACTCAGTCATATCGACCCCTCAAACCATTCAATAACTACGGAATCGGATAAAAACATTCGAGACGTATCGATTACGATGTCGGCTGGCTTTAGATTTTTTGTTAAAGCGGCAGAAACACCTCCGATCATCTTCTGTCTCACCTTCATCGTGTCGCCCACCTCTTTTACTCTTCTGTATCTTCGTCAATGAAGAAACGACCAGTGAGAAAGAGGGAGGATGTAGCGGGAGAGCTCGAGGGTTTCCTCGTCTCACTCCTACGATTCAACGGTTCTACTCATTGTACGACGCTAATGAGCAAATCGCGTCACGGCCCGCCGTCTATAACTTCTGCGGAAATGACATCAGCGAGTTTTCCTCACTCCCTCTTTGCCGAATCGTGCGAAATTTCACTTCCTCCTTCAAAGTGAACCGCCTTTTGCCTTGAATACACGAAATTAAAAATCGCGAGATGTATCGATTTCTGCTCATTTTTCGTTTCTTTAGAATCTGACAGACTTACTGAAATAATTGTACGATTATTTCTCTGCTTTGTACAAGGGCTGAAATTTGGAGTTAAAACTTCATACTTAAACAAAACTTAAACGATCACCGAAAATAACAGGTGAACTTGATACAATTCTGACTGGTAGTGATATATGAAAGATCAATAAGAGATTCCTGGTTTCGAGCAGAAAGTATCAATTACGTGTCGAATTTAAGGAAGGCTCAGAGTGAATTTGACGGGGGTGTGAGTCGTATATATATATATAGGCGAATATTAGAGAGAAGGAGTGAGATAAAAGAGAGACTTAGATGAAAGTGTGAAGGAGGGACAGAGGGCAAAAGCAGTCGCGGTGCTGGAGTAAAGAGCGGAAGGGAGAGAAGAGCCTAAACAAACACACTCGGCTTTATTGCTGCATCTCTTTGCTTCATCCCTTTCCTACACTCGCTGAAAGTGGAACTTCATCTTTACCTTCACACAATGTATATACTGTATTGTAATCATCGACCACTTCTGAATTATACACGGAATTGAATTTCCTACAAAGGATCTTTCAAGGGAACTTTCATTAAAGGACAAAATTAAAAAAAGAAGCATAGGTTTTTAAATGTTGGTTCGTGAGCCAAGTGAACTTACATTTACATTGGGAAAACTTTGGACCAAAATCGTCAGATGTTCGTAGGGACGGGTAAGTAATCTGCAGCTTGGTGGAACATTTAAATAGCATTCTAACCGCGACCGAATTGTTAACACGTGGATCGTGTAATCGCCTGTGTAACTGTGGAGTGTAGAGAAACACATTTTCTGTTCCAGCCGGAACTCTTCTCGGAAATCTCCTAAAATCTGTTAAATTAATTATAATACATATAGACTATGACATATGAACCCTTGTAGTTTATTATTAATATTGCTATTCATTATTAAGCATATATCATTATCTATCTGCCAATATTGTGATAACTTTCATAAATGTTGCCCTCGTGCATAAACGTCGATCTGGAATTCGGTCATTCAATTACGACTATTATGGTGAAGTGCGAGACGTCAATCAACGTACGTTAGTGGGGTGTTACCTCCTTGTGTTTCACCGCTGGGGTAGTTAATATAATAGTACTTCACTGTAGCAGAAGACCTAGATGACTGACAGTTACAGTTAGCGATCAGTAGTCCACCAGGCATTGATTGATCCCAAGAAAAAACGTCTCTGATTGAAGTATCAATATTTTTCTCACACCGGTAATTTATATAGTGTATTATATAATACACCAAGGGAAAGAAGACGAACTTTTTCGACTTTTTATATAGCAAGTATAATGCAGTAAAAAATATGACAGTATTTGAGACTGTTAATACTAAGTTTGTTCGTCTTTCATTATTATATATTTTCCGACGACGTGTTTCCCGTATCAATGATTTAAAGCCGTGTAACGTACTGTCGTGTCGTTAGTGTCACATTCTGACACTAACGACAATGCGCTGCTCCAAGATGATAATAGAAACGGTCAACTATGAAATTATGCCATCCATCTCCAGCAAAAACGATTCCGCAAACACACTCTAGACGACACATACACCATGTCATGTTTCTCAAAATACCTCTATTTGGATAATTCAAGGTTTAGCGTCCGCTGTTTTCGCCAAATATCCGATATTTATTATTAAGCCTGTTTCGAAATAGCGTAGATTTCACGGAGCGAGATTTAATTCGTACAGCAGAAGTCTTCTAAATGTTGCTGGGGTTGTAAATAATACACAAAGGTTATTTTTGCCTTTTCGACTCTGTGCCCCCATCCCGGAACTTTTTAATTATCTAATTACGTCTCTCCGGAATTTTGAACCTGCCGCTCCAGAAGCGCGCCGGGCGCAAAGATAAAATAAACTTGAAGAAATAAATCACGCTTTAATATTACGGTTGAGAAATGTTCAGTCTCGTTTGTGTTTGTTACAAGTTTAATGTAGACCGCAAACGATCGATTTGAGTCTGGTTTGAGCAAAAACGGAACGCCAATATGAATGATGATTGGTTCTCTTGTTCCGTTTTTGCTTTTGAATTCATTTCATATCATTTTTCATCTAAAAAATGTTTATCCTGCTTTCAAAACCAAACACTTTTATTCACTTTTTACTTTCAGATGCTTTTTTACTAATTGTAATCTAATTCATTTTAATTTATTAAATTGTAAGCGAGTTTTCGTATCGGGTTTTGCGAAGTGAACAAGAGCCGCAAAATCGGTGTAACCATCTGTCATAGATGACGCCAAGCGTCGCGGTAGAGAGCATCCCGGCACTCATTAGTGGCTGACGTGAGGCACGCGTACCACTTAAAAATACGTCATAAATATACCCTGCTAGGGTTTATACCTATGAAAAATTTGTCACAACTTAGCCAGCAGACGGATCGTACGTCCTGTCTCGCGATGCTCATATGTCGCGTGATGTAAAAAATTACAGGAATGATTTTTATTTCGGGACGAAAAGAGTAATGTGCAAGCTCAATTAATGCAGAGACCATGTCACTAAAATGAAAAGAAGCAAATTCTTGTCGTCTGAAATCTATATTTCTTCCTACATGCGAACAAAAAATTTCTACTAATTTAAAATGAAGTCGACGTGTTCAAAGAAGATAAAGAACCCAATTTTTCATAATTTCTTCAAATTATTATAATTGAAATGATTTTATTCTTTATTTAAATTTTTATTTCGAGGATGTTTTTATACTCTTTTGTAACATTGAGCTCTATGGGTTGTCCCCTCTTATAATGATTTTTAGTTAGTACCAACCTTCAAACGATACTTTGTTATCGTGAGAAAAATGGATAAAAAAGAATTTCATGTGTTAATAAAGCATTGCTTTTTGGAGGAAAAAAATACTGTTGAAGCCAAGACTTGGCTTGATAAACATTATTCGGACTCTGCACCAGGGAAATCAACTGCTGAGAAGTGGTTTGCTAAATTTAAACGAGGCGAAATCAACGTCGAAGACGATGCACGCAGTGGATGTCCGAAAGAGTCTGTTACGGACGAAACCATCAATAAAGTTCACAAAATAATTTTGAATGATTGTAAAGTGAAATTTATCGAGATAGCTGAGACTCTAAAGATAACAAAGGAGCGTGTTGGACATATCGTGCATGAATATTTGACCATGCGAGAGATGTGTGCAAAGTGGCTGCTGCACTAGCTCACAATCGAATCCAAAGCGTGGAAAGACGCAACAGTCGGCTGACAAGGTTATGGCATCAGTATTCTGGGATGTGCATTGTGCATGGTATAATATTTATTGATTACCTCGAAAAGGGCCTGACCATTAACAGCGATTATTACATAGCGTTGTTGAAGCGTTTGAAGGATGAAATCACGAAAAAATGGCACCGTGTCACGAATCAATGAAAACGATGACAAAATTGCATGCATTAGGCTACGAATTGCTTCCCCATCTACTGTATTCTCCAGATCTGGTCCCTTTCTTAACCAGAATTGACTACTTCTATTGCTAAGTAATAAAAATCAAAATTTTTTGTTTGTTTATAGATTCATGATTGTGTTAAGTGTTTTCAAGTGTCTGTAGCGGAGTTGCAGAATCCTTGGAGCTTCATCGAACATATGAACTTTGGTGAGTGAGATTTTTCGCATATTAAGTTTAATGAAAGAACTTTGATGGTTTTAAAGTAGGTATTGATTCTCCTTGAAAAAAATTTTTCTTAAAAATGATAATCTTATATGTTTGCGAGAGGGAATGTGTTAAATTATGAAGCAAACAGGCACTGGATTTGACGTTATAATAGCTCAAAAAGAAGCTTCAGAAACCTACTGAAAGATTCTGTCGTGTTTGGTTTTACAATAAAGCCATACTTTTTAACAGGTTATCTTATTATAGTCATTTATAGGGGTCAAATCGATGGCGACGGGTTTCGGTCACATCGGAGTGTGCGCCGCTGTCTCATCTCTCAATTAACAGCTTATTGCTTAAGTATGAGATTCCGATATGAATTTATCTCTCTGAAATCCATTTATTCGAATAATAATTTAGTCTAATTTATATTTCTTGGAATTTCCATCGGGCATTAAATTAAAGTGGTTTCGAGTTTATTTTCAATATAATAAAATGAATCACTTCAAAAGATTGCATTTAGAAAAGGTCTGTTTATATTTTGAAATATGAAGGCCATCGCATTTGGATAGGTTTTTCCTTTCGTGGAATTTCTAATTTGATATTGTTTATTATTTATCAAGGTTTATTACGATTTCTTTTGATTTGATCACATTTTGTCCTTCTATCTGTTGAGGACTTTTGAATCTCAGTTACGTTTTGAAACTCAGTCGGTGATGTGCGGTAGATTGATTAAAACTAAATTCTGTAAATGTTAATAAAAGTGAAAAGTGAAAAGTGGAAAGTGTAGTGTAAAAGTGTAGTGTAAAAGTGAAAATGACCAAAAAGGAAGTATTATCAAGAAACGAGGTTCGAGGAAGATCATGCAGTTTGGGTAAAAGGAGAAGGTGAATATTCTCTTATTAGAAAAGTTATTTAATTTCAGTCGATTTTCATAATTCCTTCGTTCTAAATTCTTCAAAAATTTTTCTATATAAATTGTTTAGAACTCGCATAGGAGGCACATGAATTTATCCTAAATGCTACTGTCTGGAATCTTCATTTTACTGAAATCCATTTATTCGAATAATAATTTAACCTAATTTATATTTCTTGGAATTTCCATCGGGCATTAAATTAAAGTGGTTTCGAGTTTATTTTCAATATAATAAAATGAATCACTTCAAAAGATTGCATTTAGAAAAGGTCTGTTTATATTTTGAAATATGAAGGCCATCGCATTTGGATAGGTTTTTCCTTTCGTGGAATTTCTAATTTGATATTGTTTATTATTTATCAAGGTTTATTACGATTTCTTTTGATTTGATCACATTTTGTCCTTCTATCTGTTGAGGACTTTTGAATCTCAGTTACGTTTTGAACCTCAGTCGGAGATGTGCGGGAGATTGATTAAAACTAAATTTTGCAAATGTTAATAAAAGTGGAAAGTGAAAAGTGAAAAGTGTAAGTGTAGTGTAAAAGTGTAGTGTAAAGGTTCGAGGAATATCATGCAGTTTAGGTAAAAAGAGAAGGTGAATATTCTCTTATTAGAAAAGTTATTTATGAGATTCCGATATTTTGCTTTGTTTCTTTTCCTTTCTGTTCCGAATTTGAAGCCTTCCTCACAATTGTAGAAAGAATTTTTTTAACGATTTTTTTATGAATAGTAACATGAAATAAATATTCGGAGACATACAGATTGGGTAAATTAGCAATTCTAGTATAGAAACTATAAAGAAAATTGATATTCGGTCACATAAACATTTTGGTAAAATAAAAATGAGATACCCTGAAAAACCTAACAAGAATTGATCTCCAACTAATCTGCGATTGACTCTACATTCAATTCGACCTCAAAATCAATTCAATGGATACAAAAAGGTACAGCTCTCACATAGAAAGTCGGTCATTTTTAGCAGCGAATAAAATAAATGCGCAACTCAAAAATAAAAGAATCGAGTACGTGACGATGAGGGTGCATCGACTCTCGAATAACTGAAATGTAATTTCATAAGTGGACGTAGCTCAGGATTAGATAGCAGTATTGACCAGTTGGACACGCCTAGGCATAAACCAAACAGAATCGCGTACTATGTCCCTAGTAACATATACGTCAATACGTGTAATTCCAGCAGGAAATCAGTATAGTGTGTCTTGGTGGTACTGTGTATCATAGTGTATGCTATCGTATCTATCAGTATAGCTTGGTATGGTCAGCTCACGAGTTCTATGGGGTTCGGAGTTTGGTTTCCCAGTACCTACGAACTATAGCCTTCCTGGATATACGTTATACGTATACAGGGGCCAGGATTACTGCTGATTGGTCCAGCGTTGGCGTGATTAGAGATGTTATCAGGCAGGCAGACTAAATGCTCTCACCACGTATGCCGCAGTGGTGTTTGCATCCTTTTATCTACCGGGTGTAACTATTCTATAAATCGCAATTTCACGTTTATATCGCTTTTATATCCTTTTTTTTCCTTTGAAGTCATTTCAAACAGAAATCTAGTTTTTAATCATTTTTATTTGAAATCAATCAAAGTTTGATGCTACCAATTCCATAGCGTTCCCATTTTATCGCCTTCAAATAGAGAAAGTAACCAATTTCAGAGTTGCGAGAGTTAAAGAAGTTGAAGAGTGTTAAAAATGATCAATTTCTGACACTCTGAGAAACGTAGAACTCTATGATTTTATCTAT
This sequence comes from Synergus laeviventris, assembly GCA_032275145.1. NCBI lineage: Eukaryota > Metazoa > Arthropoda > Insecta > Hymenoptera > Cynipidae > Synergus > Synergus laeviventris. The sequence goes on along the minus strand of JAUESI010000038.1, from coordinate 9,994,013 downwards.
GAGAGTTTCAGAAAGGGAATAGAAAAACTTGGAAGCTTTAACTTTTAATAGAGGGATTAACAAGAGAAGAGGAAAATGGAACAAGAGAGATGAAAACAAGTTGCGTTTCCTGGAACTGTATCGTAGTACGTTTTGCACAAGTCGTGACGTTTTCAGAGGGAGAAAGGTGTAAAGCAAGATCTCGGCACTTATCGGTCTGCAAAGATACCCATTAACGAAACTAAAAGCCTCCCTATATATCTCACACTCCTGCAACCCTCTCACCGACCAACCCATTGCTACCACCCCTGAGAATAGATACAACGCCGTTCGTTATTTGTCCGTGCCTTTTGTTTTGCTTGCTCATATATATTAGCACCCACACCAATCCCATTTCTTTTCGGACGATAATTATCAGACACCGATTTTCAGAGATCGATTGTTTGCATTTGGTTCCAACGAAATAACTAAGATTCAATAGTAGATAAATATATGCAAGAGTAAATTCGAAATTTTTTATAACATCAGAGTGTTCTATTACATAGTTTCTATTTGTCTTTTAAATTTATGTATCGGATTTAGAAATTGTATGTAAGCAACATTGATACGGGATTCAAGAATAAATTCCTGTCAGTCAGGACGACCATATGTGCAGGTCCTGGCTGGGAGGATCTGACATCTCTTGATGCTGCCTTATTGCTTGCGATAAATGCGCGGATAAGAGATGCCGACGTGTCGATTAGAATCGTCGTCCATCCGTCAGATTGCCTTCGGGTTATTCCATTATTTCGTTGCCGGTTGCGATTGCGTTGGTACCCTTAGTCGGGTCGAGTAGCATTTCAATTACTCGCTCTTGAAACGACGCTCGAGTGGCCTCTTCGTGTTCATAGATAAAATTTTCCAAGGGTCTCATCATGCTTCACAGCTCCTGCTTCACTGAGGACGACTTTTTTTTTGACCATGAAAGGAACAAATGGTCCGAACCTCTCTCATTTTCGATTCAATCTCCCATGACTCGATTCACATTTTTATTGCTATATTATTACTCGTACGTGAATTTTCTATGCTATCAATTTTCCAACTACAAATTGTCCGTATACACTACGGATCAGAATTATAGGTATCTTTAATTAGTATTACTTAGAAATGATCAGTCTGATAAATATTATGAATAATTTCCAAGGTTTTCAATGAAAAGGTGTCAGTTTATCTGTCAATATGTCGTTTTCGGCTACCTGTCCATAAACAATTGTGTTGCAGAGTCTGTTGATCAAAGTTGAAAGCAGCACTCTCAGTGTTCTTAACGTCATTTCGCTATATACTAACGCCTGTCGATTTCTTTTGCCATCGGCCATCTCAGCCTTGAATTATTTATTTCTGTACTTAAGCATGCTCAGATGTTACTCGAAATGGCGTACTACAGCACATATACCAACGCATAGTGTAGACTGTAGGTAATCACTGCGTTTCTTTCGCTCTCCTATCCATCCTTCGATACGTCTCTAGCAAATCCTGTTACCGGACATCGTTGTCCTGCATATTTTATATCTATTCCCGACCCATGGTCCCCGCTCCATCGATACGTGTGTACTTAGCTGCGCGAATTCAAAGACGAGTCAATTTTATAGACGAATCCTACATTTGATTTTTGCCGAATCTAAGAAATTTCGTGTTAGGCGATTTAAAGAAAAAAAAGTCACAGATAATAACAGATATAAACTGCATTTTATTGCAAAGTACGCCAATTAGGACAGCATCATTCTCATTTGGTTCTTGACTAAACTTGTAATAATTTATCTCTCTTCCATCATTATTTAAACCTATCTGTGACAAGGTTCGAATATATTGCAATTTGCTGTGAAAGATCGAGTATTGCGAGCATTCATCGACTCATTCGTATGTCTGGTACAGAATCATATAAGAATTTCAACATTTGTGATGGTTATCGCGCCTCGCCAATCGATTCATGGAACGCATTCGCGCATTATAAAACTATCTTTTGCGTTACCTTGCCAAGAACAGTGACGCAGGTTAACGATAAAATCAATTTTATGTCGATTTTCATAATTTCTTCGTTCTAAACTCTTCAAAATTTTTCTGTATAAATTGTTTTTTTTTATTTATTCGAATTATAATTTACCCTAATTTCTATTTCTTGGAATTTCCATCGGGCATTAAATTAAAGTGGTTTCGAGTTTATTTTCAATATAATAAAATGAATCACTTCAAAAGATTGCATTTAGAAAAGGTCTGTTTATATTTTGAAATATGAAGGCCATCGCATTTGGATAGGTTTTTCCTTTCGTGGAATTTCTAATTTGATATTGTTTA
>JAUESI010000038.1:9964712-9978915 GCA_032275145.1 Synergus laeviventris | reverse complement strand
TCCCTTTTCCTTCCATCCTTTGTCAACCATACTCGCATGCTTATCCTCTTTCTCGCTTGGTAGTATATATATATATAAGGGTATCGTTACTTCATGGTTCATGGTAGGAAGCTCAAGATTCGTGGACACGCGACACGTAGAAGAATAATGCGGAGCACTACTCTGCCAACGACGATATGTGATTCTGCACTCTACTGTCTTCATGCACTCTACCATTTTCTCATGAAACGTTATTACCTCGCGCCATAAGGGAACAAAGCCACTCCAGTGTACGTGCGAGTGTTTCGGTACACCTAACTACGTGATTTCGATTGGGTCCTTAACCCTAAAGGAGTCGGTCTAGTAATCTATTAAGTTACGAAGTTCGCGGTGCATTGTGCTTTCTGGCTGGAATACCCGACAGGGTATGTACAGCTTGAGAGGAGGGAGAGGAATACTGTTTACTTAATTCACTAATAAAGGTTTGTGCCGAGGATATGCCTTGAATATTTAGTACAAGGGTATAGCTGAAGAATTTTTGAATTTTGAATGGTTCAGAGTGAAAATTGTATTGTCTGCTTTAGCCTCTGGCTTTACTTGTCTCCCTTTTCCCTCGTAGTCGCAGTAAATCGACCAATCTTCATATTAAAGCTGTATCGAGTTAGTCATGCGTATGTACTTGACGATTCAGCCATTCGTGATCATCTGCAACCCTTGCGAACTTGGAAGATTACTTTAATGAAAATAGGCCTCGTGCAGTGGGAATAGTAATTATTCGGGATGCTCTCTGCATCTGTGGAATTGTAACTATGAACATCCATCATCTATCTTTGACCCATTAATTAATTAATTAATTGAATAATTAATTAATTACTCATATGTGCGTTTCCTTTAACTATGCACCAAGTCGAACAATCTTGTGTAAGACTATTTGCCCCGTTCTGACCCCATTAAGTTTTTTTTTTATTCTTTCCCTAATTGAGATTACTTTAGCGAGGCATTTCAGGAGGTGGAAATTGCTCGTCGACGACAAGAGCAACGAAGATGTCGACTGGTCTTTCATCCGCGGATACGTATGCACGTCCGTCGTGACGCATTCCGACGCTATAGTTCTATCTATAGACAATGGGCCACGACGGGCCACGTCGCGATACAGTCGAAGAAAATCTGCAGATCTTGTCGACCCCTTACCGGCCCTCTCTTTTCCCCTGTTCAAACTTTGATAAGATCGTTGTCTTTTTTCTGTGGTTTGCGTCTTTGTCGTCTGCACTCACTCTTTTCGACATCATACATTTTTTGTCACTTATTTCTCAACTATTTCTATAAAAAACTTCACCTATTCACTCTTTTTAACGCTAGTATGTACTGCTGATCCCAACTTGAAAATGCAGTAAACTGAAATCGAGAATCAATTTTAATTTTGTAAAGTTAGATTGAGAACCCTTGTGTAAAAAAGTCATGAGGGCGTGTAACTGCAGCGATATAGAAAGCTTCGAGTTTAATTTTCCGTAAAATTATTGACGGAAGTCTGAGCGAAGACAAATCATAACGCTCCGTGATTCCGTCCTATCCACGGGTGATCCATTTCCCTCTACCACTCTTCGCCAAACTTGTAACTGGCTCTCACGAAGAGCGTTCGATCTTTTTGCATCGACCAAATGACCCTGTGTGCTTCAAGCTTGAAGTCATTCAGAGTGTTAGTGTTGTCGATGTGTGTGAGGGAAAGAGTGTGCGTAAACGAGCTCACATTTACAATCCGTGCTCTTTACTTGTGGATTCGTGCTGGATTATCTCCCGTGAAATTGCCTGATTAACCTTGCATTTTCTGCGGGACACTTCATTGTAGATTTATTCTTTGCCCCGCCAGAGGATGAATATCTCTTATATTAGAGATATGGAAAAAACATTTAGATTCTTTTTCCAAAGCAAGGTCATTACGATTTTTTACTCCATTTACTTCATCATCACGATTTTGATCGATACGTTTAATTTTTGAAGCAGATGTTTGCCAACGATTTATAAAAAAAAATGACGAATTGATGACTTTTTATCATAGAAGTTTGCACGAAGCGGAACTAGGGAATGTCTAATTCGTGCACTTTAACTGTACTGAATCTGGCCACATGCATTGTTTCCACAGCTAATTTTAGCGAACCCTTGTCGCTTTGTCTACTCTCTCTCTCTCTCTCTCTCTCTCTCTCTCTATGAACATATTCTCTCTATTCAAATGCCAGATCATCGGCGTACGATGTATCTAGAATCTGAATACAGAAACTGTGCCTTACTTCCAGACGAACTAATCTTTCAGTAAAAATAAAAACTGTTAATTTATTTGTAACATCAAACAATTTCCATAATTTTAAACATCAAGTTCTTAATCTGTAGCTTTCATATCATTAATACCTGATGATATTTCTTCCAACGTTTTAATTCAATGGTACTTATCGTAACCGGACTCGTTTAGATAGCGAGGTGAATTAAGCACACAGTAATAAGAAATTATGCGTAAAGTAAACGATATGGCACTGTATATCTCACCTCACGATCTGATAGTTTGTAGAATATAGCAAGACAGAACTCGTAACTAATTTATATTACCTTGTTCAGATTCTACATACTTGAATTTAATGAACCTAAGACAGGTAACATGACGAGGTAGAAATGGCAAATGGCATGCTTATAATAACCGTGATACCGAGAGATATTATTGCGAGCAGATTGCCAACTCGATATTAAATATATTTATGGTAAACCACAGCGCTTCAAGATCGTTATGAAAATTGACTAGTGCAGTGTGAAGAACTGTACCTAATAAAACTTTATATAATGGCTCACTTATCAGTTAAGAAATGCAGATTCATTTATGTAGATTCATTTATTCAGATTCAGTTATTGCGCTCATAAGGAATTTAAAGTTATTTTAGAATTATAAACGCATTACCTATAATCTGCAAGAATTTTGTAATATTCTGGTAACATTCTTTTAACTTTTCTTTTCGATTTTTTAAAGTCTCACCTCCCTCACTTTTGTGTAATTTTTTAGATTTAAATTTCGTTGTGCTCATTAAATAACTGCAAAAGTTGACACAACTTCACAGCTAGTTTCTCGTTGTTCTTTTGAAATCTGCTTTGAATTCCACTTTCAGATTTCTAATTAATCAGCTCGGCCATGCTTACTTTAGAATCCGATTCGTTGATTGCCTCTAAATACTCTCAATTATTTAAAGACACTTAGGATACTTAGCTTTTTGGCAAGAAACTTCCATTTGCACGGCATTAATCGTGCGGATGACGGCGCGACGGAACAGGTGTTGAGCTTAGATTCTCTAAGACAGAAGGAACAACGTATTCTTCATAAATCGTTTCTTAGAACGCAAATTGTTTGAATTCTTGTTCACCCGGAACAGAATACGATCATCTATTGTCTGAGAAACGTCCTCCAAATTTAGATTCACAATCAGATTTCGAAAGCGCTGGTTGCAAGTTTTGTACTCTGTTTTTAAGTACCCCCAATTTAAAATTAACCTAAGTCTTTTGAATTGTGTATCATTTGCAAATACTTATCTTTCATCTTTCATATCATCTTTCAACAAAAAACGTATTTCTGTTACAGAGGAAGAAGCTGACAGATCTTCACAACGACATCAGACTGGTGAGTGAAATTATACAAAACAATATTAAATCCCAGGTAGAAATCGCCAGACCATGGCCCTGAAAAAATCGATTCCTTGCCATGCAAAGGGAAAATCGCCAACTGCCTAAAATCGTTCTCACCCTGCATCCAATATACCCTTCGCACAAATCCGTAAGCCTATTTTTCCCTGATTCATGGTAATCCACGCCGATGCATACTCGAGCGAGCCCAAATCTACGCATATGCCGCAATAAATATTTTACGTACGCCTGGACCAATTTGGTGTTCAGCGCGGTTTTTTATACGGGGGTCGGTACACCCCCTTTATATCTTCGGGTCTTTCTAGGGGTGAGTTTTTTTTTTCTATTACACCGTGATTGTTTATTGACGAAGTGGACTCTCCGGGCCGGGCGTTACATTCTCCTCGGGACATCTATTACTTTGTTGTTTGCTTCTTCCAATATGGGCTGCTTTCCTCTTCGTATATCGAATTTTGGATGTGTTCACACACACATATATATATGACCATACACATATATACACATAAAGATAGACACTCCGAGAATCTCTCTGCCGTGACCGGTCCATGCAACCCCTCAGAGGGTTGGAAAACTTAGAAAGAAGTGGGCAAAGTGAGAGATCTAAGACTGAGGAAGAAGGAGCTAGTTGGCGAGTCGTGAACAGGAAAAGAGGGGGTCAGTTTTGTCCCAAGTGTCCAATGGTCAGAGCCATAGATCACGCAATATCAGTTGTCAGGCCAGTCGAACGGATCGGCTTCTAGGGGTGGTACATGTGGAGGACTGGACACTGACTATCCCCGAAGTGCGAGTGATGACCCCCTTGAGACTCTGTCCCATGCAAAAACACAACTGGTACGCTAAAACACACACACACGTCCATATATATATACACAAATTTATACACATATATCTCTCACACCATCACTTCGCTTTTACCTTTTCTATTTATGGCAGAGGACACATAAAAAGGAATATGTAACGAGCCGCGATAATTCAGTCCTTTCCCTGGTTTGGGGAAAAAAGTCCCTTTTTATCGGCCGAGTCCTCGGACATCTTGGTGTATGAAGTATAAGAAGAGGTGAGCGAGCGAGATGGAAATACTAAAAAGAGGGTTCGATATTGTTTGACGGGGTCCAGCAAAATACGCTTCTCAAGCGCGTTTTCCCTGCAGACCGTGAATGCGAAATTGCCCGACCACTCGGCGTGATTCTCGATTCCGCTCCTGACTTATTTATGTGATTGCTTGGATTCGATGTGAAACAATGTTCCCGTCGTGTATATAAGGATCGACGGGAATTTTTCGTGTTCCTTTCGCTGCAAAAATAACCGCGGGAATTGATATGAAGTTCAAATGGGCTTGTCGGTAGCTAGCAGAACATTAAGTATAGATTTTTCTATATATAAGCAACTATGATCCGCACGCTCTGCGTTCCATTAATTTTTCTTTTTTGCACTCCGTTTGCTATAAAGATTTTAGAAAAGAAGAATTCAGGAATCATTAAGGATTTTGTAATGCTCGCGAAGAATAAAAAAAAAGGGTAGGAAGAACATAAGAAAGAAGGTGCGTGTTCAAGTTCGGTAACATCGCGATTGTATTGAAAGCAGAATTTATGTTGAAAAAGGACGTAAGATAGCACGAATTTGTGAGCTGTCGGGCATATTCTCTGGTCCTGCCAGACACCTGCACGATATCTATGTGATTGCACCATGGTACACACCATATTGCATTCGAGGAGATCCGTTGCTTTGGCATATGTAAATCGAAATTTATTTCTTTAATTTAGCAACTCACAGCTTTTGTTGTATACCCTCATTCGAATTGCCTAATTGTAAATCAACCATTCAAACTTCTTAATGGGCTAGACTTCCCTAGGACCTCTAAAAATAACGTGATTTTCATGATTTATTAATTCTTAAACTATCTTTTAAAATTCTGATTCCCCTAATTCCGTGGCAATACCGTCTCGTACGCGGATTGCACTACAAAGACAATTCTCATCGAGTGGGAAAGAGCGAGACAAATATAGGAGTGGTTAATTGAAGTATTCCTTATCTAAAAAGTGGTGATCCCACAGCCGCAGGCAGGAGAAGAACCTTTGATCCGTTAAGGTCTGTTCGGGCGTGATTGCAGGCTCTTGTCTTCTCTTATAATTGATATTGGCTTCCGTCAGTCGAGCTCTGGTCAGAAACGCTGGGAAGTCCGACAAAGAAAGATACTAGCTTTCAGAGAAAGTATAGATATCGCAAACGAGAGTGAGAGACAGAGAGAGAGGGACAGAGAATTATCTAAGGGGGTGAAGTCTGCGGAAAGGGATAAAGCAACTCGCTCTAATCTCGAATGGCCCCGTCTTCGAGAATAGTTGGTAATCCTCTAGGATAGTTGGAGATCATCGAGTTACCGGACACTCTAGAGCAGAAGAGAGCGAGATTCTGGATCCAGATCGGAGCAGAAGGTTGTCGACCTCCATCTATTGACAAGTGTATACTTGAGCTGAATAGTACAGGGACCTCGGACTTGGAGAAACTCGAGTTACCTCATTCAAGAATCGAATGTAACGCGAATTTAGAAGGGGTTAAGGGACTCGGAGCTGATCGCCACTCTCGAGGACGTTCTAAATGTTCAAAGTGTTTCGGAACCGACTACCGATTTATCCGCATATAGCTTAAGCCGGCTCTTCGGGATTAAAACCATGGCGTTCCAAGGCTAAAGTACATACTGCTGCTGCACATTAGGCGAGATTCATGAATCGTTCTAAGCTACTTGCATTTCAAATGCTGTTTTCATATAGTTGCAGACCGTATTAGATTTCTTTCGATTAATCTACTCAACGAACAACAAATATGTATTCCGTACGTAGAAATCACGTAAGATTCTACCTGCTACAACCCACACAGACTACAAATTCACGAATGGAAATCTCTGCGTGACGAAACGTCTCTCATTTGATTCGTATGAGTTTGACTCCATCATCTCTTAAGGGTTAAAGATTGCAGTTTATACAATCGCGTGCTGACCAGACATCCGGTCACTCACATCCTCTATCTAAACCTTAAATGTGTGTGGAGTAAATTAATAAAGAGGTACAATTCTCTATTTAACATTAAAGTCCTTCCACTTAAATTAGCATCCGAGTCTAAAGTCGCGTCCAATGAATAGCAAAAGAGTGTATTCTAAAATATTCATATAAAACCGAGTATAAAACCCATAAGACTTAGCAGACGACGAATGGAAGCGAAACATTGAATTTAGAGGCATCGTGTGATAAGATCTTTCGTCCCAATTTATAAACATATTCTCAAAAAACGAGAAAGGAAATGAATTCAACTTTCGCAGTTCGCACATCGACGCCTTATGGTCTGTGTTTACATCGCGGCTGGGCATATGTAGTTATGAGGGTTACGAATGGCAGGAAACGCTTTAACCTAGAGTAAACTGCGCCTTAACCTTTATGGAAATTTAGGCTCGTTCCACGAAACCCACTTAAATCGCGCGAGAGAAGCATTGACATCGTTCGGTGGACAAATATTAAGCTTTACGCTCTGAGGGCACCAGTTAGCATATAATGAACCAAATTAGCATTTTTTGGGCCCCATACTTGTCTCATAGTTTGTCCCATGGGATAAAAATGATCGTTTCCCTCCCCGCCGATTACAAGCCCGGCAACTAATCTTCTCATAAAAATAATATTATCCTCTTGATTAAAGTTAAACGCTTTTCATTTACATTTAATTATCTTCTGTTTCATATGGCATACATTTGCATAACTCTTTCTAAATTGTAAATTATATCCATCAAAGAATAATCATAGCAATATCACAGTACCTATTGTCCTTTTCGAGGAGCAAGTAAAAATATAAGCTGAGTATAGCACAATAAATAATCATTCTTCTTTCAAGGAAAATAATGAGTTTATTGAGCAAACTTTGCGGGGGAAATAATCTTTCGAATTCTCCTTATTGCTTCTAGTGAAAAAGGATTTGGTAAATATAGAAGGCCTTTCGATTTCCTCGCTTGACCATGATATACGTCCAGTGGATTCGCACCCTTATAACCCCATGGATCCTCATATGCACTTAGTTTTCATTGCTGGCCCGTCGTATGTAATATAATATATTTCGTAGTCTGTGGCTCCCCACGGTACACTGTTCACTCGCATTCCTCCTAGGTAGTCCGAGTGCAATAGTGGTCTTCCAACACCGCCTTTTCCTCCTTATACCCCCCCCCCCTCCCAGAACCTAAGGCAAGGGCCACAGCCACATTTTCACCCCCAAGCAAAACTCACCCCGTCTATGTTTCCCAGCAATTACGCTCGAAATTTAACGGCCGACGTATCGAACAATGGCTCCCCATAGATATGTGATTTCGCGAGATTTCACGTTGGTAATTCGAGCTCAAGCTATCATGATCGTTTTCAGCCGAACTCTCGAGTCTTTTAGAAAATCCTTTTAGAAAATCGATTACAAATATTTATTGATTTGGATGGGAGCTCACATTTTTATTTCCCTCTAGAAAGTGAATCTCATTGACATGTAACAATACGCTAATTCAGTTGCCAATGGTTTCCTCCCCAAGTGGGTATATTATAAGACAGTGGACTCAACTTACAAGACTAACCTTTTCCATTTAATGAATTTAACAAGGCGAGAATCGCGGAAGCACCTGAATGAAGCGAACATTGGAACATGTGCATAGAAGCTTCTTCGACCAAAGTATATGTGTGAACCACCATACGGGAAACTTGGGGAAAGAGATGGAGCATAAGAGAAAAGGGGGAAAGAAGGAAAGAGGGAAAGAGACGAGAGTGACTGAACGAGGGAGTTGACTCCCGTGTCGAAGGTATAAGACACTTGTTTAATGTGCCATATATTACCGTAATGGTGACTCTAAATAGGAATTATATATGCGACGCACTCGCCACGTACCTTCACGTTAGTATAAGCGACATATTTCAACGCAGCATTCGCGAAACTTACCGCGATACGTGCCTCGCTCTCCGATCGTATTACAAATAGAGCACTGCCCGCAACGTGACAATCATGAGATTTCGAATTCAATATCCGTCGATGAACGGTGAAATTTTATGCAACCACCTGTTATGGATTAACAATTCGTAGAGGACATTGCCGCCGATTAAAAGATTCTTCACCTCGAAAAGGATAACATTCTCAAACTTTTCACACTGTTCTTTCAGACTTTAGACTTTTTATCCGATCTAGAAATTCTTGATTTAACAATTAATTGAGTTAGATTATTTTGATATTTATGGTTCGCTTTCTAATATTTTTCTCCGGGAAATGGGGGGAGGATTGCATAATTCATATATTTATTTCAAAACTAGTGGCTGTTGGGTTTCCAGTAAACAAACGTTTCTAAAATATGTGCGAAAAGAAGTAAGAAGAGCAAACTGGAGTCTGGGGAGCGACTCTCTCAGAAAGTCTTCAATATTTCAGCTTGAAACCACTTTGTCTCTTTCTTCCCTAGCGATCATTTACGACACGAAATTGATATTATTTTATTAATGGTTTAATTTAAAGACATTAATAAGGTCATTTTATTGAAATGTTATTAAAGTATGACAATTTAATTAGTGATTGATCATTCCGATATTCCGACATATTCTAAAGGATTCCTAAATATTCACAAATATTCTGACATATTCCCCAATTCTCCTTATATTCTCGAATATTCTTTTCCTAATAGATTCCTGGTAGACGAAAACTCACAGGTCGACCTCTTGCAATTTAATTATTTTATTTATATGCAGTACGATTTCTTTCATATATTATTTAAAAAGTATTTCGATATTTGTCATCAATAAAAAGAAGGTAGGATGTAATTGGCTCATAAAGTTATGTTCTGAAAAAAGCTTTTCAATCGACGGCTGCAGCGTCGATCGACATAAATTTTACAGCGATCTGATAGGGGCACGATGCTTCTTTAATAATTGATGAAACATTCCAACCGCAATATGCCCACCCACCACCCCATCTCTTTCCCCAAACTACCCCCTCCGGCACTGATAGGCGGTCCACTAGCTGCAGATCCCCATTACAGTGATACATAGGTGCACATCCCTGCCGATATATTGATAGAACTGGTACATTATTAATTCATTTGCTATATTTATGGTACGTCTCAAGCTCACCAATCATAAACAAAAATTAACAGACGTATCCAAAATTAATGTGGTTAATATCGCTTATGATATTAGAAATGATGTGCTTTGTTAATTATGTATAGTCCAAGGATATAATCATTTACTCGATCGGTCATTATTTTTGTCATAACCGACATAAGAAGTTCCTTATATTCTACAGACATTTTTTCGCTATACATATATGCAAAAACCTTAAAAGATTTATTTCTTCCTTTCTGTTTCTGGTTTCATGTCGAAACAAAGCTGATTTTTATGTTCGAATATCAAGTCTCGGATGAAGCCTGTCACATATGTGGACTGTAGGGAACACGCATGAAAAGGGTGTGAAAACAGGGACGACTTCATTCAAAGCGATTGTAGCAGAATAATTCTCGAAAAATATTTTACACATTTTAAATATTCAAAAAAAAAATTCCCTTCTTTTATAATATAATAATAGAATCTCTCAACTTTTTTTTACAAGAAATAAATTAAAATACTGAGCTATGAAATGCAAATATTTTATATATTATAGTACATTTTGCTACATTATTTTCTCCCACTCTTATAGCAATTTTCAATTTCATTTATTCTGCTTCATATACTTTCTTTAAATAGTTTACAAATGTTTCACTCTACTTTGACAAAAATAATTTAATAATAATAATTGGATCTCAGGGTGCGTGTAGCATTTGGCCGGTCCTGTAGAGTAGATCCTTGACAGTTCTGAGAGGAAAACCATGTATTTTGTGGTTCTCCGCGGGACCCAGAAGCCTTATCCGTCTATGCAGAATATTCCCCATACAGAACCACATAACTATTTGTCTGGCTTTTTTTTCACTATCTCGAGAAACTTGTGCGGTATGAAAAGTGTGGAAAGAAGGAAGAGAACATCGACAGCGATCGATCAAATTTTACGGTAAAACAGGTGTCGCGGATCTATTCTATGGATTCCTTGACAAGTACAAGTCTTTCTACTCAGGAATTTTTCAATCCTGTGCAATATCGCATCGATCATATGTCGAGAGACTTATTGAACTTTGACAGTGTTTTCAAGTTATGGTATTGATTTTGTGTTTGTGACTTCTCTGTCCTCTCTTGAGCTGGAAACTTAAAACCTCTTAAACGTTCATCCTTTTAATTTCAATCTATTCAGTTGGCTATATTTTCATATGGAAATCCAGAATGCTAGAATTTCGAACGTTTTTTATACATTAAATTGTTCAAATTGTCTAATAGTTTTTCAAATATTAGTAGTTTTTATATTAAAATAAAATCTCTTCAAGAATCTGAATGAAACTTGCAAAAATGTAATTACTGCGTTTAAATTAAATTCTATTATAATACTGTGGGCAAAGCACACATTACCTGTTACTGAAGGTGCTAAATGAGATCAAGCTGGCTTACGGGCGCACCAGTGGTTAGGGTAAGGTTCACGGCCAAAGCGAGGGTGCAGGTGGCATTGGCAAATGGCAAAGAAAGGGGAAGGGACTCGTTTCGAGAGCGCAGTTTCAACTATACACTTGAATACTTTTACGCTTTACAGTGTACAATTGCACACACACATATATATTTATAGATTTTCGCGTCACGCTAGTCAGTAACGACAATGCGAATAAGAATGGCTCTTCTAGATCAAACGATTCTTATTATTTCCTATTGCCATTATTATAACTATTTCTAGTCAAATCTCGGAAGCTGTAACAATGGGTTTCTTCATCTCCGTGACGTCCAGTCTTTCATTTCATTACACGCATTCCGTACCATTTCGTCACGCTTGCCTTGCCAGTCGAATATTGTGACTATAGATTCCTAAGTGGCGTATGACGAGTCTTTTTCAATCAGCATTTTTGTCCTTTTCATACTTCAGGCTAAAAATAATTGAAATTTTAAATCCTCCTCGCTGTCAGATTGGAATAATGTTTTCTAAGAAATTTTACGATTTAAATTTCAATTCGAGTTCCTGAATTAAATCTTATTGATTTAGATTGGAAGTCAAATTTGTTTTCCTTCTAGACAAATTTTCTAATATTTCCGTTTTGTTTCTTTCGATTTCTTTTTTTCTCACCTATTGACGATGACCGAAATATGTAACTAATTCGTCCTGACAGGAAAAAAATAAGTCTGAAGTTGAAACTGCCTCGCCAGCAGATGTTACCCATGTCCTCAATCCAGTAAACCTCTGATTTATTTTCGATATCGCGAAGGTGTTCGGCAGTCAGGTTAAACAGCGTGTTCGCAGCGTATCAACGATCAGAACTGAATGTTGTGACGTCGAGTGCGGAATTCGGTAATGCCGATGGCAGATACGACGGGAATTAATTAACTAAGTGTCTCTGGACCGAAGTGACGGCTATACAGTTTATATGTAGGTAACATACCAGTAGTTGACTTTAATGGTTGTGCTTAAGGGATGAGATGGACGAACGGGTCATTTCGCGAGGACATTTATAAATGACATACCAGTGCCGCAACACTATAACTGCTTGACTAGGAACGGCCCTTCTACCTATTCTATAGAAAGCTAGAGAGAGAGACAGAGAGAGAGAGAGAGAGTAAAAGAGGGATAAGTAGAGTGAGACAGAGAAAGCGACAAGAGGTGGAGAGACCGAAGGGGTGGATCAGGATCAGGGGTAGGTGGGAAACTCTGAGGATAGTGGTTTCAAACACCCATATGTAGACGCACACACGCGTAGAAATACTACCATGCACATTCGGGGGTTGCTTGGTAATGGCTTCGGTTTATTAATGACCGGTCAGCTGGGTTAGCGACCGACGTGTATTCCATGTGAGCCTGTACTTCTATGCACATCCGTATATCTATATGTATACACTTTCTGAACACAAGTACTTCTCTACAATTTGCAAATACATGTGCGAAGATTAATTACTTAATTGATAGTACAAACTATTTCGATTTTTAATTATTAACCCCGGGTAGAAAACTGTTCTAGAATCCAAGTCAGGTTGTAACTAGTTTGACTCACTTTTATTAGGACTCTAGAATGTCTACTAGTGTATAATTAATTCGTGAGGCTGACCTACTAGGGTTCTAGATGGGCAGTCGATATTATATAAATATTGACTAATTCTCAGAGTTAATGATTTCTTGCCTTTATAGATATATATTTAAGAAATGAAAAACGTGTGAAGCTTGCAGCTACTTTTTGCCGAAGCATATATAGTCACACATATAAAGCTCGGTTGTGAGGGTTTCTGGTGTTGGGCGCCAGCAGGATTCTTTTGCCCTGTGTGATTAATGATTATGAGCGAGGTATATTAGATCTTCGGTCCGTAACTTTTGCGAACATGAAAGCTATACACACAGTCCCTTTACCACCGCAAATTACTTTCGAGCTCTTAATTGTATAATGACAAATGGCATTTTTATTACCTGACACTTGTTTTTACTCCCCAGATGGTTAAAAAATTGTCCTACATGATGCATGATAGAGTGAGAATATTTGCGAGTCAAGTTTTGAGTTTTCCTAATAGGTCCCTTTAAAACAAGAAAGTTGAGAAGCAAGAGTTCCCCAGGAGTAAATAAAATATAAGGAGTATTTCCCTTTACCGGAATTTTATGGATTAATCGACAAGCAGGTTGAAATTCGTTTAACGAGATAGCGGCTGATCAGAGTCGCAAGATCAGAAACTCGCTCATTTAGGGAGACAGCGAGGAAGGAAGCAGAAGATTGCATACTAAAGCAGCATGAAACAAAAAAAAGGGAAGAAAAATACATATACATATAGATATAGAGGACGTACACGGTCACAACTTCACGCATCCCCTTTTCCGACTGAATCCAATCCCGGAGATTTCTATCTAACGATAATAATGACATCGCAACGAGAATTTAAGATGAATAACCTTGCATTGTGATGGCACAATGACACGATGGCTGTTTGCGAACGAAGCCCTACCGTTATGCCGTCTCTCTGCGTCCCGCATATCAATCGCTTGGCTCTCCAGCGTTTACGAGTCCGTCCTTAACGATTCCCCCGAAAAGCTCATCGATTATTTGCATAAACTTGTATGTACATTTGGATTTAACAAATGTACTCTCCTTATTAAGAACTGGCAGAATTTAACCCAGCGTTGTCCGGATTTTAAGAGATTGAAACTAAGTTCAGAAACAGTTTCAAAATATCTTTGAAAAATCCGCAGAAGAAATTTATGACGTCTGAAAAATGTTATTCCGGTAGGTTCAAGGGTGGGTACGTCTATTCGCAACACACACACGTACAGACATTTTGATTAATATACGGGGTGTCACAAAAGTCCCGGAACGGATGGATATTTCCTCAGGTAAGATATTTTTCGGAGAGATCAAGGAAGTTGGCCTTCAAATGACCTCGAAGGTCATCTTCAATGTTAAAATAAAATATCTTACCTGTATGTAGATCTCTTGCACGTTTCATGGTATTGAATTAAG
>JAUESI010000038.1:9953637-9964612 GCA_032275145.1 Synergus laeviventris | reverse complement strand
TTAAGATAGTGAAGGTAGCTATCTATGAATCAGAAACAAACCGTATAATTCACTTATTTTTGCATTAGTCTCGGTATTTCCCAATTACGTAGCTTTTTATAGTCAGCGTTATAAATTTTATGGTGCAAGTACAAAATTCACCATCAGCGAAGGAGGAAATTAGTTGAGAGAAGAGGAGGTGGCAAAGCAGGAATGGAATAAGAAGGAGAAGCTCCAGAGGACCTGGTTGGGGGAGGTGGTAGGTTGGGTAGGAGCAAGAGCTAAGAGCAGAGCGAGAGCAGTAATTCCTATAACAGCATTAAAACAGAGCACTTTAATTTACCGCACTGTAGATTTCATTTCATTCCTTGGGTGCAGATCCTTTGTCTCGCCTCGACCTTTATTTATATTATACCGAGCCAGTATATATTATACGGCTTCGAGCTTACGCAAATGTCTACTAAATCCAAGTTAAGACTCTTCTCTCTTACCTAAACTCTCCTATTTCACAAAACAATATTTTGTGTATGAAAAAGGAAATATACTACCGGTCAGAATTGTGAGTTAAATATTTTTATAAAATCTAAGAAACAAGTAATCATGAAGTTTCTTAAACGATCATCGAGAAACTCGGCACAATTCTGACCAGTAAGGAAATGAAAATGGGCAATTGAAAATGAGAAAAAACAAGACATTTTTAAGCTAGGATATAAATAAAGCGAAATTTAAAGGCAGGAGGTAGTCAGAGATACTTCTAGGGGGGGAATGGGCAGGATGGAGTGCATAATTATCGTGGTGCAAGTTAGCTTAGTTCTGCTCAGTTTGGTTCCAGTCTACGGGTTTGAATTATAAGTTGCAAAGGAAAACACGAATTAGGCGAATCGAGCCTCTTGCCCCTGGATGTAACATATTCTACATATGCATATGCACAAGTCCATGAGAAATAAGCGATTGTTCATGATCTCATCATCAATTTTCTTATAACTCTACGAGTTGCACGACTCGTCCAAGTCTAAATCGCTGCCAGTATTTACTTATCGACACACGCATAAACTAAGTCGTGAACGATCTATAAAGAAGTCGACACAAGGCCGCGAACGCGGATAGAATTTAAAAGAGCTTTCATTCTTAGCACGGATCTGAAGCGGGAAAAGAATTTCGCCATTAGCATAAAAAAGCTGCTAAATTAAGTAAAAATATCTAAGACCTTGGTCATTTTTATCCAGTGCTCGAAATACGGGTGGAGGTGTCACGTCTCTCGACGGTAATTAATTTTTTTTTAAGTTTCAATAAATATTTATTATGAAATTGAAGTGTTACTTTAATAAACTTATATAAATGAACTTGTCGATCTTCGCTGAATACAAATTTGGGGCGCTAAATGTTAGCGAAGGCTGTACGCCTCGGGTAACTAATTAATCGGCGATAGGCTTTCGCCGCTGAGTTATTAATGTTCATGAAACTAATACACTCGCGCGTGGTATGACCACCATTAAAATGCCAGGGGAGAATTTACAAGTCGTAGCGA
This sequence comes from Synergus laeviventris, assembly GCA_032275145.1. Classification (NCBI taxonomy): domain Eukaryota; kingdom Metazoa; phylum Arthropoda; class Insecta; order Hymenoptera; family Cynipidae; genus Synergus; species Synergus laeviventris. The sequence goes on along the minus strand of JAUESI010000038.1, from coordinate 9,963,105 downwards.
ACGATGTTTACGACGTGATACGCTAGGCTGGTGGTTCGGTCTGGTTTGTACTTGTCCACTTCGCTGGGGCGTTGGCAGCGATCTTTTGACACAACTTGGCATGGTCGATGCATCCGACCTGCCGTCTCTACATTTTTATTCCTAAGTTGTACGCGATGGCGTTAACCGACCCTTACACGAGTCCCAAGAATCACCGAGATACGTGACTGACAACAGCTCTTTACGCGCATAATACCTATGCTAAATTTTTAAAAAATTCTTTGAGTCTTAAAATAGTTTGAAACCTTCTGAAATCCCTTGATATTCAAATTCTTTAAAATCGTATATTACTTTACAAGTTCGGAAAACTTGATCCGGACTTAAGGAAAATAAGCTTATTTAAATGGTCATTTGGAGGGATCCAAATTACGAAATAAAATTGAAAGTTAAGAATGCGAAAAATTTGACCCAGGTGCAAAATTTAAATATCGATTCCTTTGAATTCAAAGGCTCAGGGAGTCCTCGATATATCGATTATCGTTATTCAGAGGAAGAGAAATTGGTGGTGGTAGTAGCTGGTAACATTGCTCGGCAAACATTGAAGCTCTCCAAACATTTTCGCTTTTGCACAGGAGTATTGTAAGTATGCGCGGGACGTGGCTAAGGCTAGCTTGGAATCCTCGCACGCTCTAAGAAAAAGAAGGTAAAGTGGGAGAGAAGAAGAGCAACAGAAGAAAGAAGCGGTGAAAGGAAGAGTGAGAACGAGCGGGATCAAGAACGGCCGGTTAAAAAGAGCGAGAAAAAGAACGACACGACAATAACTAAAGCGAATTCGTGAGGTTACAGTTAGTGTCTTCAAGAAATAAGATAAAGCAAAAACGAAGCCGGGAGAAGAAAAAGGATATGATTAAAATTAGATTCCGTTTCAAGTATCCTTACTGGCAGTTGCCATAAGACATAAGTTGAGCCCCTTTTATTGAAAGTCGCTTTCTCGGCAAAAAGCAATCGAAATGTTGATTGGCGAGACTAAAGCATTGGAGGAGGTGTACACTGTACACATCTGTCTTCAGTACTAAGATAGTAAAAGTGTATACAGTAATATTTCCAGAAGATCATGATCTAATAATAGCTAGAAGCTAATAGAGTAAAAGCACCAATTGTTAACACCTTCACTTATTTTTAATATCGAATGGACCACTTTAAATATTTGCCAACAGTGCACAGAGAAAACTCCATGGTTGTCACAACCACAAGAAAAGGAAAATATGGTACAACTACAATTGTGATTTGAAGATGATACATTCCTCTTTCACCAACCACAACTTCACATGTGTATTCGTGACAATGCTGAGAAGCTAGAAGCAAAACATTTTATTGTAATGAACCAGGAGAAAATCGCGAAAAGCTGATTAGGATTCAAGAAACGATTGGTACCATACGCAAAAGTATTGCTGGCGCTGACCAGTGCGTGTCTGCTTGAGTGGGTGGAGGTGGAGTGGGTGGCCTTTGGGGTGGGAGTGGTGTTAGTACTGCACCGACCGTGACAGGGACTACGAATGTTACGGAGGCTGTCGTAGAAAGCTCTCTTGGTGGGGAGTCGACACTCAACTACAAGATCGTCACACTTCACTCAGTGTGGGAAAGCGTGACGTGTGGTCCCAGCCTTATTCTGTGTTTCCACCACGTTCCTCCACCCGACCATGTGCATGCTGATCACCTGACGGAACCGCGAATAGATACGATAAAAGTGATACCTATAGGGTACTCGTCTCGCCACTTTGTTGAGACTACGTGTCCTCCATCACTATTGCTGATCGATTAAAACACTTCCTCGAATATCGTCTCCTGATGAATGAAGTTTTTTCAGATGAGGGGATCTGATTTGATGGCTTAGGTTTCCTGTAGGTGTAAACAATCTACACGGTCTAGAGAAAATTCGAATTGTTCGCTACTTTAATAATAATAGGATGCACTATTGGAAGATGAATCACCTTGTGATTGGTTTGAAAAATTGCTCCAATTAGAATTACAAGTTTACCTCAAGGGATGGTTTCAATATATACTTGTTAGGGTAAAAATTTAATCGTTCCCTGATGAGGGACAACCACCCTCATGCCGACTCAATCCATTCATGGTCTGGATTGCGATGTCAGAATGGTGATAATTTTATGGACAGATGAAATTACGCTAAGTTCTATAGTTGGTAGCGTATGAAACAGGTAAATATAAGTCGTTCGCCTCTGCGTTACAAGACGCGTTTAAGTGTATACCTAGCCACGTTTTGCACGACAGGAAAATATGGAGCGAACGGAATTCCAAGAGCGTTCCACTCGGCTCGATTAGGTCAGCCCGTTTATAATGCGAATGGCCGCTTCATTCCATATTCCAGGAAGCGAGCTCTTTCGATATTTCTTCGCCGTGAACGAGCCTCCAGTTAGAATATCCCGAGCATGCAAGTACATTGGGCATAGGTTCGATACCAACATCGCTTGCAAAAGGATCCATCCATGCCTTTTTTAGGGAATAAAGTTTGAAAGGTCATTATTCCCACTCGCGAGGTCATGAAGTGACACTTTCTGAGCTGGAGAAATTCAACTTGTCCGCGGTTAATAGAGCGTACATCAAAAGGCATAAAATAAGGGAGACGAATGCGCCGGAACGAAGCAAGGGGGTTCGACCCATGGGAGTATTACGGATTCAAGGTGAATGAAGAGGGGAGGATGTGTATGTACATATGCAAGAAACGCTGAACTCAAAAGACATCAGCTTGGTAATATTTCCATATTCCGATATCAAATAAATGGATCGTTGCCTCGCGCGCGACGAGCGCATAAATCCTCCCAGGCCTATCATGCATCAGAGTCGAATCCTCGATGTCTTATGGGGTGTGTCAGGTGCCCCCACGTCCTTTTGTATACTTCTGCATTCGTTAGGATTTCTTCTATTTCGTCTTCCTTCCTATTTCTCCTGATAGCTTATACAGTCTTTGTCAGATCAATCTCTTTTACAATAGTTGGATATTTTTTTGTAATTTTTAAGTCACTACGTAGATTACAGAATTGGCAATCATAAAAAGACTGACGACTTTATTATGCGTAATACGTATTTTATCTATACATGAGACAGCAAATTTGACTATTGCAAACAATGGAAAACTTATGCGTATATTACTGACGTATAATCAGTGACTCGTTTTGTCTGATGCGTGATCCCTATAAATTTGGTATTTGTTTAAGTCCTCGGAATATACTCATTATCTTCGCTTGTATATACTTTTTTGCCTATGCCACAAATTGTATTTCGAAGAAAAATATTACTCCTCATACATGCTTTGATTTAAAAATGTAATGCTCATCTTTGAAAATCATAAGGCGCTCGCATAAAAATAAAAACATGTAATTCTCTATAAAATGAATGTCGTAAAAAGCGTTTCTCCACTGGATAATAAAATGCAGTACACTGAAGGTAAAAAATGTCTCACGTGTGATGCATAGTGATTGGATAGTGGTGAATTCGTCACGAACTACATCAAGTTGACAATCACTCCTAATTTATGTGCTACTGTTAAATTTTTTACATGGCACTGTGCAGAGCATTCTATCAATGTAGCCAAAGTTACAATATTCTGAAATTCCTATCTTACCATACAGCAAAACAAAATATTAGTACAGTAAATAGTAAGTCGAACCTGTGGAAGGTTTTTTTAATATCATATATATAAAATTGTATATGTAATATATATAAAATATGTGGCATATAAAATTGGGAGTAGATAAGTGAAGATGGTTTGAGCGCCTCTGGCGGGACCTTCGGGTTTATTTACTCTCACATATTCTCGATAATACGAATCTGGTCGACTATGCGAATATAGGCGCACGTATTCACCGATGATGCCAATGTCGGGGAGCATATAGCACTATGTATGTGAAATATCGGATTCTGGGTTTATATGCGGTGGAGTACGAGGCGAGCATGGAATATCAATTTTGACGTTTTCTCCGGCAATAGCGAATCGAGACTGGCAGTATCGCGTGAGCGACGTTCTGGGGTTCGCTATAAAAGCCGATATATTCCTATTTAGTCAAAACGAGGTTGAATCCGGTGAAATCTATGGAATACCGATCGATATCGGTCCGTTAAAGCGACTCACGTATGGCGCTATTGGTAGGGGACTGATTTATTTTATCCCATACCTCTTCTTCGATATGTCTGATAAACTCTCGTTCGTCCAACTGACATCCGAATGACTCGTACTTTCAAAATACGGGCGTGTACTGCTGATTTACCTTCCATTTACCATAATATATCGATATCTATTTTACAATTTAACCATAAAACACTGCACTAATCTTTATCATATCTTTCAACTCAGCGCAAATTCATGCTCTCTCAATCTGAATTAGTCACATTTTATACTATTTAATAGTTTCTTACTAATTAATTCAAATGGTGCGAAGTCGTTTACTACAGATTAGTAAAAAGTTAAATAATTAAAAAAAAACTAAATGAATTAGTAACACTATTCAATGAAATATCTTAAAAATGTTTAGATTCTTTAAAATTTCGCAAAATGTTTTAGAAATCAACAATCTTTGCACATCTTATGGAATTTCGCAAAATACTTTACGCCATAAGGATCTTTGTAAATGTCATGAAATGTTTTAAAGTTACTCGAAAATCCTTAAAATTCCATGAAAAATTTTTAAATCACCTAAAGTGCTTTAAAATCCCTTAAAAAATTGTCAAAATATCTAAAATTCCAAAAAATATCATGAAATTTCTTAAAATTTCTAGAAAGTCCTTAAAATTTCATTAAAAAAATTTTTGATTCCGCCTTAAAATTTCGCAAAATCTTTTGAAAGTCATATAAGAATCTTTTTAAATCGTTTAAAATTCTGTGAGGGACTTCAAAACCACCTAAAGTTAGTTCAAATTCCCTTAAAATAGAATAACTGAATACTCTTTATAATACTAAATAGATTGGTAAGTTATTCTTACTAATTCACTTTGGTATAATAGGTAACTTACTATTTCATTTAGTAAAAAGGGAGAAATGACAAATTTAGTAGTCAAATGTATAAGGCCACTAATTTATTCTTACTAATTCTTACAAATTCTTACTAATTCAGAGTGAGAGAGTGGAAAATAAGCATTTGGGAAAGTAAATATTTACCAGTAACGTATTACAATTTTTTGGTAATGAGAGTATAAAGTACCGTATTAAATATTTAAATGTTAAGAAAACCAATTGTAGCTGGTATTATAGCGAAAGAAGTTCTATGCCTATATAGGATTCTTGGGAAATTCAAATAGTCCTGTCCTAAAAAAAAAAGGTTGCGATTATATATTCTTTTGAAATCTCTTATTAAATGCCTTGAATTAAATTAATTTCATACCCTGAACATACATTATTTTAAAATGTCAAAAATTCGTGTCAGTTCCGAGGCCTGCAATCGTTGCATCTAAAATAGGTATATTTCGCTGAGATAAAAGAATAGAGAGGAAACTTTTATGAGATAGGATTACCTCTTTATGAGAAATAACGATATGTCATCGTTGTCGTGAAAATCCGGATAGTACAAAAGAGGTTTCTTTATCCATAAATCGAAAGTCGGTCGTAGAGATTCAATATTGGGTCGGATGAGTAAGTGCGGCTTGGACGTATCAATAACTTCTGAAATCCCCATAAAACAGCAGCCAGCTAGCTAGAAAAGAGCAGAGACGGGGATCGCCCTTCGAAGATATGGTCATAAATGAAATAAAATGATATTTCCTCGATAAGAAGAGTCTCACGAGGTAAGCTGCGTTATTTAGGGGTCAGCAAACAGTGGAAGGGCCTGGTCAGTGGTCAAGTGGGCTGTGAACGGTGGATACGAGCATGGGAAATCCTTGAGTACTCCATCAAGTTCCGTCTGTCTTGGTGATTCCAGTGCAGAGCCTTCCATACGTCACTTTGTCCCCTTTATAGCTTATATGCGCCTCATACCCCACAAATATCTGCCAGAACTCACAAATCACATATCAATAATCAGTATGAAAATTACTGAGAGAGTTACTCTTCCACTGTAACTTTGATCGTATATTCCTTATGAATATACTTGTTAAAAAAGTTAGATAATGATTACCCATTAAACCCATTAGATTAATGTTTAATTAAATTGCCATGAAAAATTTGTGTGCAGTATCGAATGAAATTCCATTAACAGAGTGTTCGCGGATATTATTAACGGAGTGAAGAGACGCTTTCGATAGGTAGAGAATTAATAATGGTATCGCTTAATCCAAATAGAGCAGCAGCAATTGATATTTATAACGCGTTCGATTTTGAGCAACGATAACGAAATAATAGGGTGATCAATTAGACAATGTTGGAAATTATAATCTGCGAGAGAGATAAGGAAATATCCAATGTTAATTCGATTAACTCGCGCAGTTTATCTAACGGTGCTTAAGACTCGCGTGTTATTATCTATTTCGCGTGTAGATAACGTCTACCAGGAAGTATATTGATAGGGTGTTAGTGGGGAATCCGGTCGGTATTCTAAGTCATGCAACGTCTGTCACGGATTCGTAATATTAAACCTACACCCAGTTTTACTCGCCTCGCAAAATGATTAAGAGCCGACTTCGCGCAATAAGCATAATAAGTAATAACCAACATTAGCAACACGCAAATATTAATACGACTTTTACTTATTACTCTGCTTTATAACACGAGTCAGTTTTCATTTTCATAGAAGCTATACTTTATAAGCAAGATATCATGTTAGTGATATCGTGAAAGACACGGAATGAACTTTTATCGTATTATTTCTGTCTTTGCGTAAAAATTCATAATTTAATTAAAGGCGGTATTTAATTAATAACTTGACAATTTGTGGTTATTTGTTTAGTAGGTTTTGAGGTTTTATTCGTAGTTTCTGTAATGACTGAATTGAGGGGAGATGGATTTGTCCTGTTTTATTGAAAATTATATAAAAAGTTTATTATCATCCCTTGGGGAAATGGAAGATGTCATATCTTTCGGACAACATGACCCGCCTCTATCCATTATTCTTTATCTGGGTGAAGTATAAAAGCAATGCGTTATTATTATGTCAAGATCGCCGCGTATTTCTCTCAGACATATTTCTTTCTACTATTTTTCCCATAATCGTTTTTGATGGTGCATGAAATTCTCTTTTTAATTTAATTCAATCCATCTTTTTATTATATTATTATTTCTTTGGAGAAAAATTCAATTTCAGGGAACTATTTTAATGAGAAAAAAGTTTAAAAAAATCAAAATAATTTTGAGGGTGAGAAAACACCCCTGGTGGGCTTTTTGGTCTTTTTCATAAAAAATTTAGAATTCTTTTTAATCATTTTTTTACTTTATTTAAAAAAAATGCTACAAAAAATAATATTTAGCTGGTAAAAAAACATAAATTATTTTTAAAATCATGTTCTTTTTCTTAATTTTGACGTTGAAGTGCACCTTACGACCGAGGTGGAGATCGATTCTGAGGTCTAGGTGGAGATCGATTCTCAGATCTAGGTGGAGATCGATTTTCTGGTCTAATAGGCGATGCTTGACGTGGAGGACTTTGTGGTTTAATATTATTATTTTGATGATTTGCACCAGGTGGATCTATTCCGTAAAAACGTTCACCAGGACGTCGTTTCATGTTTCGATCCATTCGTCTCGAAATTCCAATATAATTGCTATTACCTCCACTTCCTAGGACCTCTGTTAAAAATATATGTTTGAATTTTAAATCATATAAGCTTTAAATTTCAATGTACGATGAATCAGGACTTAGGGTGAAATTTTGAAAATTTAAAGCGATTTCAAATGTGTGTAAATTAAGTTGTATGAAGTTAATTCAATTAAAAGTGATATAGAACAATATACTTTTTGAATTGAATAATTAAAAATACAAAATGTTTTCAAATACATATTAAACATAATTGAATAAAATGCTTACCAATAGAATGTAGAAGCACCATGAAGGTAAAGAGCAAAGCAATAGTAACTACTCTCATTTTCGTTTAGATGAATAAGAGGTACTCCTGTAGAATGAAGTAAATGGTTAATTGTGACTAAATTGCTCTGGTAGACATGTATATATATGTGAGATAATTAGCTTATTATCCTCATAATTTATACCAAGTGTACACATATGACGCTTATTGGTACTTAGTTGAAATGTTTCATAGATAAATGGTTTGGAATTTTCCACACGAAAGAGGGGTTATTAAAATCTAAAAAATTGTCGAATAGATGTAACAGATAAATTAACGGAAATCCTATAGCTGGAACAGTAACTTTCAGAATATTGAAATATGTTCCTTTTTACTTGAGTGACTTGAGTTAAATGTCACCGGATTTGAAAGATTGAAAAGGGAAGTACAATTTCCTTCATTTAGCTTATTCTTGTGAACGATGAAACATGTTGATCTAATGTAGAAACCATGTTCCATCTTCACTAGGGATGTAGTTGTCCCTCTTGACCCCATTAATACACCAGGCTTTCAATACCGTAATTCTTGTTCATATCTACTTAAGTATACATTTATGCATTGTCTATATATACTTCTCGTATCACATATTTCCCATATTCAAATTACTTAATAATATAGTTATGACAATTTTAACAATGCAATTCTCATAACCATTATTTCTTTTTCTACCAATTTTTTAAAAATACTAAAATATGAAAAATCGAAGGCAAGGGGTTTTCCGGAAGTTCACGAAAAAGATATGAACAAATGTTGACATTATTCGCAAAATTGTGTGATGGATTCGAGAATTTTAAAGGTTTCTTGAGCAATAAAGTTAAATTTTGCTCGTGGGTCGGTGGGTTTACATCCCGCAAAAACATTTCTTGCCGAACTTGTCAGGATCACTGGTCGTATATTACAGGAAAAGGAAAAAGGCGAGGATATGTCAAGTAAAGTGAATAGTGCTGTTGCGCTATTCTTACATCGCAACCTGCTCGCTTATTCTACGTGATTATTAATTAGCCAGGCTTTTTAAACCTCTATTTCGAAAGGCATTACCGTGAAATACGTTGCATCCGGAAATTAGGCGATTACGTTTCTGCGTTTTCCTGCAATATCTATATGTATATGTATACGTGTATGCCTCCTCTTTTTTTCGAGCTTTAGACCGTGCAAATCCGGCACTCATTTTACGAATTGCATTTACGCCAGCGAATTTTCGAAATCTACAGTTTTCACTTCCCGTGCGAGTAAAAATGACTCATTGGATTTTATTTCAGGTTTTATGTAATGTTAATAAGGAATTTATATTATTAATCCGGATTGGTTATCTCTCTGAGAGACTTTCTATTTGATTAAATGACGAAAATGAAATGTTTGAATTATTCATATTAATATACCGAAATGCAATACTTTCATAATAATCTTTACGATTTTCTTTGACGATTTTCTTTGACGATTTTCTTTGCAGTCAGATTTTTAAGCTTCTCTAAAAGATATATATAT
>JAUESI010000038.1:9922710-9953537 GCA_032275145.1 Synergus laeviventris | reverse complement strand
ACGATTTTCTTTGACGATTTTCTTTGACGATTTTCTTTGCAGTCAGATTTTTAAGCTTCTCTAAAAGATATATATATTTATATATGCCGAGAAAGTAATACAACTAATTTTGCGAAGAACCCATGGTCTTTGAGATTACAATCTTGATTCCACCTGCTCATCGAACTTTTAATTTGCACATTACAGGCAAAGCATTCGACCGACGTTATTTGTCTTCCGCGACACCTGAGATATGATAGTCCATTGAGGACAAAGTCCTTTAATGAAGGGATTAAATTGTATGTCTTTAAATCGAAGCTTTAAAAAATCAAAGACCAACTTATTTAATTTCGCAATAATGCATGAAAAAAAAAGACTCGGCTTATCTTAAAAAATGATTACACCAATCGTTCTTCTGTTATATATATATTTACATAAAGTCTAACGCGCGAATATGACGCATATAATATATACTTAATGCTACAAAACCATAAATTTCTTAATTTTTTTTTTATAAGGCGGAACCTACTGTTTTCTTTGTAACACAAAACATGTGTAGTAGTTATATAGATTACAGTAAACAGCTTTTATTAAAATTAAAAAAAATTAAAACAAATTCGAAGTATGGATGTTTAATTCTGGTTTCGCTTTCTAAAAAAACTATCGCCTTTTTATTGTACAGTTATACTTATTTGAAAAACCGGTAAATTAATTATTAAATTAATTTATTAATTAGTCATGATAAATTAGTTCATTGTTTATTTTATAAAAAATATAAAGCTGCTTTTTTACAACTTCGATTTTCGATATATTTTGAGTTTAGACGAAAATCACAATCGATACTTAACTGACTAATTAGGAATCGGTTCCACCCATTTCAGCGTTACAGTTTTTCGATACTATGTGGGTATGATCTTTTTATAATAGGATTAATTAATTTTATTGGAAACGCTGTCTTTTTTCTTACTACATATAAATGTTTTGTAATACTAACTAGAATTTCTTTTAAAAGTTTGCTGTTTTTAAATTATGGGAAAAGCTTGAAAATTTTACCATTTTTTACAATTAATTTAAATCACTTGAAATTTCTTTTGAAATTTTTGAAAATCTGTTGGCAGCTCTTATCTCGATTCTAAAATAGAGGCGGTGAATACAAATCCAATAAATAGATGCAGAGAGAATGTAGTAGTATCCTCAGATTTCGAGAGGGGGAGAATTATTTTCAATATATAATCTCAACTCTTTTTTCTGACATATATAGGAATCTTACATTTAAATACGCTGTCACTTTCCATAAAGCCTAGACAGCAGAACCACCTGTATCTCTCCTTTTGTGCACAGCTCACGGCATTAATAACATTCAAGTTGAAAATTAGCAGCTTGGCCATAAAAATGGGGAAGGCAATGAGAGAAGCCTGAGGCAAGGTGCCTGAGAGTTGAGCCATGGCAAGCAGGTGAGAGAAGAATATAGCGAAGTTTCTGCTCCTTGTGTCCCTCTGTGTTGTATGCATCACGAATATCTCTTGGCCCCTGTTGTCTACTGCCTGCGGGGGTGTTAAATGAGATTCCGAGAAGAATAAGAGGTCAGTCAGGTGCAGGAATATGAATTAGAGAGGTTGCTGCTTAAGCACGTGCGCCGCGAAACCGCGCTTCATGCTTCCCATCCAAAAGTTTATCGTGGGTGGCATAACTTCCCCCTTCTGCCTCAGGGGCCAGCTGTAGAATGCCTTTCTTGTTTACGCTTCTTAAGAGGGCTCGATTAATCTGACGAATCGAGGGGTGGGAAACATCCTGTTATATTGTCATCCATCATATCACAGTTATTGATTTAAATAATTAGAGATATAGAGACTTTTAAATATCAATATTTTTATCAACATCGATATTTTTATTGTTTATTACACTTTACCCTCTCCATATTTTGGACTATCAACATTAATACCTTATAAAGCACACCTCTTCTGCACATAGCTAAACATTATCGTGGTTATACCCATAATTTTTATTTGGCCCAAGGGACCAGCTGCAGATACCGCACTTCTCGTTTACGTTCCTTAAGTGTACTCTATTAATTATTCCCTTCTTGGTGCCTATCTTCCAGACGTGTGTCTAACGCTACGCGATATATTAGGGACACTATTCCATATACATACAAGTAAGGCAGCGTGGAACTGAATGCTCAGGTGCTTACAAAACGGTGGTTACACAAAGTTTTCACCCTCTTGGGGTCAGCCGCTAATTTCTAAAATGTATTCCTTCACCGTTTCAAATATCGTAAAAAAATGACACTTTAAAACTAAATATAATATTTATTTCGTTTAACAGTAGCATTAATAGGTTTCTCTTGAAGAAATAAATTTTCAGACCTGAACATTAAATAAGAAAGATAATTTTCCCCGAACACGTAATTTTGCACCAATTAAATTCGACCCCGTTTATCACTTGGAAGATATATATGGAGGATAAGCTTCCATAATTTAGGTGCGTGTATTGGCTATTGTCTGCAGTGCGGGGAATTAATTCTAATTTGGATAGTTACACAACGCATATTGAGCGATAATGCGGGCATGCTTTTATTGGAATTGTATCTTCCTATAATTAGATTTAATACGCTATTAAATAGCCAATGATGATATACAAAATCACGAGGTTATGAAGTCGCACGTTCAACGTCGAAACATTTTCTAAAAGAGTGCAAATCGCCTGTTTCCGCCGAGTCTTTGGACGAGCGACATTAAAGCGGATGAGGTGGGGCATCCATTTATGAACCTGTTACGCCTTGACGAATGTAGTCAGCTTACACCTGTAACTGCTGACCTGCTTCTCATTTTGCAATTCCTCTAATTATACTTTTGTTGGGAAGATTTAAAAAATTCTTATTAATTTTAATGTCTTATGCTACTTTATAAGACATCCAAGTTTCAGTAATCTTACATTTTTAATTCGTCAAAATTAGTATCAAAGACAGGAAGAGAATTTTTTCAATTCGAAGTTTTAATTTAAATTTTAAACTTGACTTTAGATTAAAATTTGAATGGTTTCATGGGGTTCGCGTTCATCGCGAATGGGGGGATAAGATCGGCGGAAGATCATAGATCAAACACGTGAACGCACGTTTCACGGGGGTTGGTGCTGCCTTACTGCTTATTATACATTCACGCCACGATAAGCGTGACGCGCGAGCTTTGCTACCATGATGGTTACACAGGTAAGGGGTAGATATGTTCACGTTATAAATGTCAGTATTATGCGGAGCATCTTGCGTTTAAATTTCAAGAAACTTGCACGTTACGCCCACGTATCCGCTCTATAAGCAAAATATTTCCAAAGCTGATATAATTTCCAGAGACGAGCACCAGTGATCACAAGAATTATTGTGCTTGAATGTGATTTGCGTGTTATTTATATCCTTATTCTAAAATCTTCTGAATCTGACATAAAACCAAGAAAAGAAATAGACATCTTAATTAGTATGCAAATCAGCAGTATCGGTCAGGATCAGTAGAGCGCAAATAATAAGTCTCATTGTGAAGTAGGGAGCGATGCTTATTTCTGCCAATCTACAAACTGTGGTACACGATGATATCGTAACAATTAGTTCAGTCTCGCAATCAAGTTCGTACTCCATCAAGACTTTCGTCCGCGGGCGTGTGTGGGCGTATGCCGCGTTATGTTTGGTTATGGGGATGAGTTTGGGGGGAAGGAAGAGGTACTACGTTAGCTAAGCTAGTGGTTAGAACGGAAGAGAAGCCGCGGGTGGTGTGTGGCTGATAACATCAGATCCGATCCTCACATATACTACAAGCTTGGTAGTTCTCACTATATCTGCTGGCATATATTCTTAATGCATGTGCGGATCTTTGCAGCAGAAACCACTCCGCGGCACCACAAACCAAGCCATCATTGTTTCAGATGCCATTACATATATTACCTCCTTGTATACATACAGTTCGTTGCAAAAGGTGAAAGCCCACTTGCGGAAGCGTTGATTATACTTTTCACAATCGACCATCCCACTCGTTACATATTACTATTTTACCATTTTCCTCGATTTGTCTAATTAATTCTAATTCAATTCATCCAATTGCAAAACTGTCTTGCATATATCGAATTCTACTGCTGTGGAAGAAAGTGTGTTTTTAGGGATAACGAGCTGGTTATGAATATGGGTAGTGTTGTAGTATTGGAAGATGGTTTTGTCGGGAAGATTCTGGCTGCAATAAAGTGTATAGTAATACCGTAATAAAAAGCTCGCATATCGGTCCGGATGGATGGATGGACACACGATATTTTGCTTCCCGTTCTCATAAAACCGACATTCTGGTGGGAATGTTACATACAGCGGTACGTGACAGGAAAGAGTCCCACCGCAACTATCATAATACACCGAAGTATATCCGGAACACGGATCTCCTATATTCCATCCATGTAAGGTGCGCCATCATTGATTTATGTTTGCCAACGCGCTCATCGACCGATTCCGTCGCAGTTAACCGCGACTCGAGAATCGAGATACCATAAAAGAGTCGATTGTGCCAACTTTAATGGAAACGCGTTTATTGCGCTTGGCAAATAGACTCTGGACTACATTCCGGCGAGGTTCTACTGCATTTTATAAGAAATATAAATCCTGGAAAATATAACGAGCTGCACTGCCAATTAAGGATCGTCGCTAACTGTTATTAAATATAATTGAACTCTGGTCCACTTGAGCAACATAAATTCGCACATAACTAAAGTCGGGAGACCCCTTGCCATCCATCATCGATGCAATAAACTCAATTGCTCCTTTCTATAGACACGTTAGAAAGTGTATACTTTTTTATTTAATATCCTCGCCTTGAAATTGACGAGTCCTTCCAACTTCTTCTATCATTTCCTTCAGCATCAGCGGAACTTTCGGGATCCGAGAAAATATTTATTGCCTGTAAACTCATCGTGGCTCACCATTCGTTGCACGTTTAACTTTATACTGAGAAAAGGATGGTGCGTCTGGTGTCATCGCGTCTCGTAGACATGGTCCTTAATAAGAGATAACTTCCTGGAACGCAATGAAAAATATGCTTTTCAGGCACGCTCACCATACGTGTCGCGATTCTCTTATTTCCGTTGCTTCCTTCGCGCCATCATAACTAACTACTCAGCCAATGGAAGAATAGCATCAAGTTATTAATCTTTTCCATTTTTCTGTCACCATGATTAGGAACAAAATCTTACAGTACATTTAACATTTAAGTATTTTGTGCAAACTTAACTCACGTTTTGGAACTATTTCTTCTAGAAAATAACACTGCGTGGATATTCTTCTATTAATCTTAATTCGTTAACGATGCTTTAAGTTGCTTTTTCGGATCTTTTTCTCTAAAGCATGAATTTATCAACACGATATCTGTTTGATATGGTTGTTTAATTTTGCAAGCCTAGAAATTTTGAGTAAGTAGCGTTCCACGTAGCTGCCTAACATCGTTAGTGTTTGTTGTTAGAAGCAAGTTTATAGAGTTAATAACGCGTGTTTATTTAGCATGTGTCTCCAGGAGTAACTGCTGATTCATCATGAAGCCTAGGGTGTTTATAACACGTCATAACACTGCATTCCCAGTAGATTAACGTTGGTAACGTTTCTCATTTTACATGTACTCAGTCGGAGGGACCAGCAGCATCTGACAAAAACAAATTAGCCTTCTGCTGAGCATCATCCCGCGGTGTAAGTCTTATTCATGGTTTACGTGTCACTAAAGGGACTGCTTATAATCATGCGGATAGTAAGACGACCAACACTCAGAAGGAATTTTATGAGTAACCAGATTCTGGTTATATATAATTTCTGAATAATTATTCCGAGAGATAGAGCCTCATATCTTTTTATAGCTCCTGAATCATTCAGATCAAAATTTGTTTAGCAAAATCTCTATGGCAACATTTACATTTATGAACGTACTTTTAAAACATTTAATTGCTCCTCTCTCGCATCCATTACTCCTTTATTTAAATTCATAATGCCACATATCTAATTAACCACTCAGAAACGCACTCTGTAATTAAATCTATTATTTGTAATTATTTTCCATTCGTGTTCTCTTGACGAGAATGCAAGGTCGTTCTATTGATTGCAGTTTTCTGACAGTAGGACTAATTCAACCTATATCAGAATTTTTTTATGGGCATTTAAAAATTCACAAAAAATTTATACCAATTTCAGCAGCATATAATCGCGCATAACTGCTATCGCTTAAAAAGGGAAAAAGTAGCGTTTATTCTTTCTCGTGGGATCGTGGAGGACCTACATACATAGTAGACAGGAAACTGAGTGGCAAATTGATTTAACCACGGGTTATGACTGCCCGATTACCGACTATCGGTCAAATCGAATCGACTGAGCTGACTTGTGTGTGCCGATTTAATATTGTAATAGCGACCTGTCGACCGCGAGAATGTTCCCGAATCGTATAATGTTCACGTCAAAAGATATCCTACGAGGTCTAATGCTACCTTGTCAGAGTTCGCATCGAGACAGGACTGCCTCTCAATTAATCGCACTCATTCTTGGTCTCACATACGCGTGAGACTTTAGTCTTTTCCAAGTATATTCTTTAAAAAAATCGCTGTGCTTATTGTAGCTTGTACAACCCCCATAATTTAGTTTCTTACTTGAAGTTGTGTTATATTCAACATGAAATTCTATAAGTAAATCTAGGTTCAAGATTTATTGGTTCAAATGAAACTCTGAATCTGAATTCAAAGATTGCTTCCTGAACTTGACTCTCAATTTTTCATCGAAAGGAAATTCGTGCTTAGATCTCGATGCTGACATTTTTCGATTATTTTTCCAAGTCTCGCTGCCGGGAATAGCGACTTTGAAAGCTCGTTACTGCACGCGAGTACTTACTTTTATGGGTAGTGGAGCTGAGATCGTGGGGATAAGGTAATGGGATCGTGATAAATGTAATTGTAGCAGATTCGAATTAACGCCCTTGGTTGTACAAAACTAAATAATTACGGTTATTAAATATGGAAAAAAGTAACGTTGGATGTCGCACGTAATCAGAATGCATAATCTCTCACGGATTTGGCGCCTCATCAGTAATAAAGCTTATCGCTAAATGGCTAATAAATTATTTACCGAGTACTTTGAGTAGTTTAAATATTTTTAACCTGGAACCATTTTTGGATATTAATTTTCATAAAAGTAAGGTACCACAGTTAATTATACTTGAGGAGAGACACCGTATTCGAAAAGTTTCAGTTACAGTGTCAATAAAGTTCCTCTGGTGTCAAGGAAAGGGCGATGTTTTGCACCGATAGGGCTATCGATTTCAGACAACAAACACTTGACGATAAGGGAAAGAAACCAATGTCTAAAAAAATTAAAAAGATATAAAACTTTCGGAATACTTTCCAATCTCGTATAGTTAAGCCTTGTAAGGAACACGCGGCGATTTCCTTCGTCGGTGAGCAAATTAATTTCCGAAGCAGCGAGGAAACTCGACACTTCTGCAACTCCACCAAGGGGGTATAACGGAACGATCCGAGCTACATGTAGAGTCTCCTCTATAGACATCTACGCGTTATGTAGCATCTCGCACATGTATAGTATACGAATAGTCGCAGATACATTACAGAAGAAACCATACGTGAGTGCCGGTCACATATAATGTCGGTTCGTGAACAAGAGGGTCGAGAGAAACGAGGAATTGGCACCGTGATGAGCAAGGTGGTGAGGAGGGAAGGGGGATAAGGGCGAGATAGCGGAGGGCATCAACTGAGGGTGATATCGAAACATTCGAGACTCAGGGGCGCTCTAATCCTCGAAATGACTCCGGGAATTTATTTACTATTGTAGCTTGAGTTTGGAGAACTGAAATTAACTTATTTCCCTTAATTGTTAATTGATTAATAATCTTTATGAAATGACAGGGCATTTCATTACTTTTAGAGTAAAAAGACACTAACTAATTGTATATTCTTATTCTGAAATCTTTGAACCCCTCGATAACTTCTTAATACAGATGTGCAGTGGTTTGTTCGAATTTGGTTTCTGTAAAGCTTTGAGTAGAAAATTTGCATAAATAGTTGTCAGAGTGAATTTGTTAAGACGTTATCCGTCCCTGGAAAGGTTAGGACAGTTCGCGAGTGGCGTACAGTAAAGTGTATAAGGTGTCATCAAGAGGTAGTTGAGGCGAAAGGTGGAGGAGCGAGAGAGGACATCTGCCTCACAATTAAACGAAGCCTCGGAAGCCCTCGAAAGCAACGGCCACCGAGCAGTCAACAGCTGCTCATCTGAATACTAATTTGAAATGTTTATACAGTCTCACGCCCGCGCACACATCGCACACTTTCACGAGTACGTACGTCAATGAAAGTGCACGCTACTCAAGAAGCCGGTTCAAATGTTGTGTCTCGTATGTATACGGAGGACGAAAGAGCAAGAGCGACAAGAGAGACCCCGAGCATAAACGATGTCTGCACGGTCGTGCATGCTATTTGAAACAAATGCGCAGCTCCTCAAAACCAATGAACTGCTTGATAAACACTTGTGTGGGAAACTTGATTCTGTTCATACGAAGTGTGATTTTATAATCAATACACAAGTTTAAACATTTATAGGAAAAAGAAAAGTCGGTTGCAAAAGTGGTTTGAAAAGGGTTATTTAGTTTTCAATTCATTTAAACCTTGTAGAAGTTACCCAAAAATATATTTACATTTCAACGGGCGTTCATGGTCCCTTCACCGTCGACAAACCCACCCCCACTTATTTCTAGCCCCATATTTCCATACCGATTTTACGGCTGCCGCCCGGTCCCTTTTATAAAACATGCGACCAAATATTTATGAAGTTGTAACCGTTATTTTGATAAGCGTGCTCAAATTGAGATCGGTCCGATTTTGACACGGGAAAGGGGGTCGAGAGTGCGAATATAAACGCGTCGACGCGATGCTTCTCCCCCAGGGATGAAGCTAAGATCGTACCTCTGTACTCCAATATCAATATTAGGGTGAGTCCATATAGGGAGATTCGCTCACATATATATGCGAGGAGAAGCTTTGCAAAACTTTCTATAGAGTTGAATGTAAACTTCAGAAGTGTCCTGGAAAATTTCTTCTGTGATAAGAATCTGTCAAGGAAAGTCTTCATAAATCACTTGAATTTAAAAAGTAAAAAAGAAATGTAATTGAGGTGTCTACAAATAAAAAACGGAAGGATATAAAACGTGTATACAGGTGCATTTCAGAATGTCAATATTGTTAGGGGGTGATCCAAATTGTTAGGAGATGATTTGGTATAAAGGAACATAGGGGTGCGACTTAGCAAACTTTACAACTGAATCGAATCTGCTGATCACAGTTTAGTAATATTTCCACTTCGAGGGGAGGATTGAGTCGGAAAATGACAGACATTTTAATAAATTTAAGGCGGCTTAATCGCTTATGCATGCAGGATCGCGGATTTGTCTCGCGTAAGCTGAGAATGTCCACGTGCGCAGTCCGTTCGAAGCATGTGCAGTGACTCTGGTACGACCCCTTCCCTAAAACTACCCTTACTAGAAATGGCACGCGTGGGGTGTCCACCCTTTGCACATTTTGTGCACTCAAGGAGCTACCCTGCTTTGTGTATAATTCTCATTTATAATACTGAGCGGTTCTTAAATCGCTGATCAAACCAAACAGTAGCACAAAGATTGCTTTTGCATCGATATGTATATATATGTATTTTCCTAATTACAGATGAGTTGATTTAAAAAAAGAAAATACTTCGCGAGCAATTAGACACAGTTAATTCTGTCGAATGTTTGACTCTTAATCAATTAGTTGAAGGCCAATAAATTATCGACGTATCTCTATTCATATCTCCCCAGTTAGATTCATGAAAAAATCCTGAAGCACATCTCGAGGGACCGATTCATCAATTCTGAACTTCCTGGTCAGTAACACGCGAATAATGTCATCAGCCATCCATTATGTTATTTTTTGTGATATATTATGCATGCATTTCAAGATTGATGAGCAAAGTGAAACCTTTGTAAAATATTTTCCTTACGATGAGTCGTTAAGGGGAAATTCTTAATGAAAAAGAGAAACAGGATCTTTACAGCGAAGGTCTTCAAAAAACACTTAAGCGTCAATGGTACGAAACCATATCTATAAAGGGGTCAAGCGCCGATCGTAAAAGTTCAGTGCATTGCTCCGAGAAGTAAAACCATAACCACCCCTGCCTGATCGACAGGTTGGAACCTGTTTCGTTTGCTCCCTCAATTTTATATTATCAATATAGAACGTTTGAAAATGCCAGTCAAGCGTGAGCTTCTTATCGAGCAAACTATCGCTGATATATTTTTTCCTGGGATTTTTATCGTCGATATGAAGTGTCCATCGGTAGACGTTTTTACTGACGGATCTTTGAATCTCGTATAAATTTGTCCGGGCTTACATTCGACCATCATATCTCTATACCAGGGATGTCCAACAAAAGAAACAATTCCCATCCCCCACTCCTACCGCCTTCGGTAGAATTAATCGTGGAAGGGAGAGCACGACAGCTCTCGGCCGCTCTCGGCTGCTTGACGATGGAAGTCGAGTGGATCCGAGAGTGTCCGATTTGAAACGAGAAGAGGAGTGACCTCGGAGAAGTGCTTGAAGAGGGGGAAGTAAAGCGAGACAGGGGAAGCACTGAAAGTAGGCCGTGGACATCCCTGCTCTATATATACTATTTGAATCAGCGCCGCCAATCTTATTGGCTAGGAAATTGCGCCATTGTCTAAACATTTGGCGCGAGATTTGAAACATAATTTTTTTTTAAACAGAATGGTTGCTATCCTCATTATTGACGTGACTCACGTGTGAAAGATATCAGATTATCGAATTGCCCGTATTACATGCGGATCCGAAAGGTAAAAGCTGTATGCGGATGTGAATTACTAACATATATTGTCCCGCGACATAATGGCACTACAGGAGTGTACTATTCGGCGTTGGCAGCAATGGCAATCGACTGGTTCCTCCGCTCGCCGCTGTTCATGTAAACAGTTAATCTAAATCCAGAGCAAGCAGCGATGTAATGTTATGCGGCGCGCAAGACTCATTATACTTGTAAACCAGCTCGATACCCCGACCACAGCATAAATGTATACGTATACATATATATATGCACGTGAAGCATTCGCAAACACTTATACATCCATCAGCACTAAAACACATAAATCCTGGTACACATATTTAGACCTCTCTCACACGGGCCAAAATCCAAAACCAAGAGCCCAACTTTCGATACGGAGGTATATCAGTGAATTTTATTAACGAGAGGATCACACTTGTGAATCCATGTGCATGTGTTTATGTGCTGTATGATTTATGAAGGCACAAATATGCACATTATCTTACAAGATTAGTTCGCATATATGCACATTATTTTAGTACCTTTTAAATGAAGGCTTATACTTTCACACACATTTCATGCTTGCATAACATTGTCTGCTTGTACAAAGTATTTCTCACTTGCACATATTGCTTCGCAAATTCACATGCCACTTTGTACAGTACTTTGCACATGCACAGATTACCTCACACATGAGTACAACTCTTACATGCGAAGACACACGTGTGAGGAATTGCTGAGGATCCATTTTTTCAGAGATCCCGGAGAACAATGCAGGAGAGATTTAACGCGGATAAATAGATTTTTATACGACACATGCATATAACTACCATGGCATCCCCTCTTCGTCTTATTGCGATAAGAAGGTAGCGGGTAGAATTACGTTATTTACACGAAATTAGCAAAGCTAATTGCCAGGTTGAATATCAGGCTCCGGGAAACATGGCATATGGGTAAGTGTGAATGGCGTGTTGCGCTCTCTCTCTCTTTCGGAATTTCGGATAGCGTTCAAAATTCATCGCACGTTGGGAAATTTGACGCGCTATGATTGTGCGAATTGTTTTCAATTCCAGGGTATTGAAACACAATGTTGAAAATCAAAAGATTCAAAAGAGCCAATTCAGAAATATGTTCATGTATATTACCGCATATATGTTTAATATATTTAATAAATAATGGAACATTATAAGCTTTCTGATAATGGAAGCAATGAATTTGTGTGAGTTGGTTTAGTAGAAGATATTTAAGTATATACCTAGGTGATGAGAAAAGCATAAAACAAGATAAAAAAAGGACGCAGAACATTTCTAGTGAAGCGTATTTCGATCAGCATCAATGCATTACATTTTAAGATACTGCATAATAGGGCCCGCATTATACTCGACATGATCATACAATTTATGGCTGTATATACCATATCCGTATAAAAGAGAGTCAACAGTCAGAGTTCTTTGAGGTCACATGCGTTCCCAAATATTGTCTTTATGTTAACCCAATCTTTAATTTATGCCAACTCGAAATCCGGTGCTTATGATTCTGATTCTTACATTTATATTTATAAGATCCATATTGCACGTGGCTTCAAGGCTCTTCAAGTTAAATCGATCGCTTATCGATTATATTAGGCGCTTTTTTAAATTTAAATTTCGTGACTTTTATAAATTCGGATTTCTAAATTCAGTGTGCCTAAATGAATTATTATACTTCATTATCGGTTAAATCATTAATTCATTTTATTCTATATTATCGGCCTTGAAAAAAATCTACAAATTTTCCGTTGGACACTTTTTGCACACGAAGCGCAAAGCGCGACGATCGAATCGTGCGCCCTAGACGCGCTCAAATTTGCAAGCGAAGTGCCCGATGAGAATGAGGTTTTTTAGATTTAGAATTATTTTAAAAACTTGAGTAAAAAAGTTTCTAACGGGAAACCAATGGAATTTTATTAGTCACGAATATACACAATAAAAAAATCTAGTTTTGGATTTCATATCATGCAAAAGTCGTCATGGGAATGAAACGTGACTGTTTTGAAAAAATACCGAGACAAATTGGAAAGTACAAAAGGGCATTGGCATGACGCCATTTGCATTTCTCATAGGAGGTCAGTACATTTTGTTGGTATATTACGATATTAGTGATTCAATGCGGCGTATATGGTGTCACTCGCCCGCATCTCCTCAGAGGGATGTATAATACGAGTACAGACGTGAATATATACGTCAATAGGTATATTATATATGCATAAGCAAATGTGTATTCATACACACGCGCGTCTCCTACATATAGGGGCTCTATAAATATTCCAAAATTCTAAAAAAAAATGCACTGTATTCTTGCAGAAAACAATAACGTGCAAAAACTAATTAAAGACATGCTACAACTATTAATTTAATAATAATATAATAAGTTTGCAATCAAAGTATGTACATACCGGCATTGTAGCTATATATGGTACATAAATTGCAAGGCGATAAAGTGCATCTATTTCGTGGGTTAAAAAAATTTACGATATAGGTTTTTCCTGTAGTTTTCGATAAAGCCGGATGTGTATTAAGTCAATGTTCGCCCTAGGTACCAGCTGTCGTTGCCATCATTTCTCGTAACCATTGGACATATTTCACAGACGACACAAACTGGGAAACGGTGAACCCGGGTCATCAATTACTATTAGCATTATTTCTGAGAGGTCGCATATGGTCAATAGACGGTGACATCACCTTTTCTTTAATGCACTCTCCGCAATTTATGGCGTCCTCTTTTATCAGAAGATCGCGTCAATGGAAACCTCTCTAGATTACTTTTTCCGATTAGGAACTTTTCACTAACTATTCTAACTAATGTCCTTTGATTATCTATTTTAAGTTACAACGCTTCACTCTCCAAAACTTATTAATTAAATTGAATTGATAAAAGTTAAGCACATGTGCGAACATTGTGGATATAGTTTAAATAGACACAAATAGTTTTATAGTAATTGATGGAATGGTTTCGTTATTTCTTTATTAGGGTAGTCTAATCGGAGTTTCTTCCGGGGAGTATGTTCTTAATAACATAATAAGCTAATAAATCTTGGGAGAAATTTGAGGACAATTAACGTCCTGGACGATCACGTGCCGCGTCGATAAATCTTGACGGAAGTTGCAGAAGCAGTTTCCAAATGTCGAAGGCGGAAGTGTCGTGTCGGTACACTGTCATAACAGAGGTACTCTGCCACGTGTATCGTACAACCCTCGACCTTCGCGCCCTCGTCTGCATTCATAACTGCACTCTCAGTCGACCCCTATTGCTCGTTTACACGCGCCATGTGATATTGTAATGCTAACATACTAGCCGTGCCGTTGCAATATAATAATTACGGTTTTGTTGAAGCGAGATGTTTTTATTAGTTTTCATTCATGTCATTTAAATATCCGATATACATTTAAATCGTACAGCCATAATTAAAACGAAGAAAAGGGGTAACTTATTATAATAATGATAGGATTATTTGCCGAAAATGTCAACTGGAATGCTGGGATAAAACTGACCAGGACCCCATCAGAACCCATCCAAATTTTGGCTTATATTCAACAATTTCCCATCAGATTAAATTGTCCCGAAATGTCTAAATTAAACGGACAATTGCTAGGGATGCATGTCTTGCCCAAAGTTCCACAGTTCCACATCTCCGGTGCTGTTATAGACGTTCGGTGGCTCAGAACATGGACGCGTGCAGACCGTAGATCAATATGGGCCGTTTTCCTTCTCATTGTCCGCACACACGTCGATCAATTCGTTTCTGTTTCTATGCGTCTGACGGCTCGTATCTCCGTTCAGGAAACGTTACTGCCTCTCGGAGCCAATCAGTCGTTACGGTTCCAAATATGCCATAAATCAGGAAATCTCACCATGTGGACGAGCAAAGGAACTCTACTCACATCAGTATAGAGTCTACTGAAACGTGGAAAAATTTTTCCAGGTACGATAATTGGAAACGAGAAATGCACGCGTTTCCTAATGGCGGCGAGATGATCTACCAACTTGGCAAAAACTTACTTTCTCGTTGAAATCGCAGGATTCCTGATTGCAGCGCAACCTCACTACAATTTGTTTTTCCTTAAAATCATTTAACTCTTTAAGAATTAGCTCAAAGTAGAATTGCGACTGAAGGAGGATGAAAACTGGATGATCGCTTTTCTAGAAGAAGCAAGATTAGGTTTTAGTTAAATAAATAGTTATTAATTTATACGCTTCTCCACCTTTCTATAACATTAAGGAATATCGAGTGGAATATTTGATGAGGCTCATCAGCCCATGAAAAACGAGTTTTTTTGCTTGGAGTTGGTTTCTAAAGGGCGAAGAAAGACGTATTGGGTCTTGTATAATGAGAATTGGACTCCCAGAAATTTGTCCTCGCTAACTACCATAAAACGATTCGGGAGTGACATCTGTGTCAATAAGGCGAATCCTCCAGGGATGCTAGTCGCGCTTCGGAGGGGCTTCAAACACGATCATCCTCATTCAATCATCGATTTTATTTAGTTAATAAAACGATTATCCCACCCCACTTGGTCCTTCACTTTGGCACTTCAGTCGGCGTCCGACAAGCGTCGCTTGAGTCCGCTAGAATTGTTGTATGCCCCACGCCGTGGGCGATGAACCAAAAATGTAATTTACATCCTTTTATGTCATGAAATTGAAATATTTGCGAATTAATCCGTACGACAGGATTATTTTGCACCAGCCCCTCTTTTATAAGTCCATTTCGCAGCATCTCCAATTCTCAATTCAACTAGAAGCGCTCCTTTTTCTTAATGATTCGTCCTTTATTCCTCTCAAAAAATATATCACTGCTCCCTATTTCACGCTTCATTGAATTCGATTATGAGTGTACGACACTAGGGAACCAGTAAATTCGCTTTAAACTCGGAGTTGTTCGATCAGTCGCTTTTTGTCGATGGCAAAAAATGGTCCTATTGTCAAATTCAATTTTTTGTTTTATTGAATTGTAAAGCGAGAAATGTTATATTATAGTTGGAGGTTTAGAAAGTATCTCAAAGATTTCTTTATTGTTTAACAGGAGAACGATCTGTACTTTTTTTACACAAAAATTTGCACCGAAAATATAAATGTCGAGTATACGAACTTTTTTAAAAATTCCAATTTTTTGAATTCGTTCGAAATGTGTTGAAATTGTTTAAAATTTGAAAGCCTATTCTATTGAAATCATTTAAAAGAGTTTAATGATCTTTTCTTTCCGTGTGAGGATATCTCAGCTTTGCGAGAATTACTGGTCCAGCGCAAAAAGCGGTCTCGCAGTAAAATTTTAATCCGGTGATTAAGACAGTCGATCCGCAAACACGGCTTAACGCGAATGACGAAATGGGTATCCGTTTCTGAGAGAGTCGTCGGGACGTAGTTTCAAGAGGAGGTTTGGTGATAACGGATAAAGGGATGGTGAAGGGAGATGCAGAGGACTTGGAATCCCAACCCGAAGAGGGTTTGCAGGGGTTCAAGACAGACGGGATATAATGTCGAATCCAGGCCGTTAAACCGGCATACAATAATCTGCGCAGCGCCAATCCGGGCCGGTGTATTCAATTAATTCGCCTGAAAATTTGTCGCTCGTATTAAATCTCGGTGGATTAAAGGCAATCTCGCTTCCGTGGTCTCTTCCTTCTCCTCTTCTTTCTCCCTGGATGTCGCACATCCCTTCCTTTTCCTTTGGCTTTGTCATCCCTTTTCCCTGTTCCCTTTTCCACCCCTTTTCGACTCGACCCAACCCAACCCCAGTATCACTTCCTCGGGTTTACGATCTTCCAGCTCCTGCAACACTGCAATCCGAGAGGGAAGCTTTAAAACCTCTGAACTTGCTTCATTTCGACTCGTATGAACAACGAGCAAGTGATACAATAGCCATCGATTGCCCCCGGAACGTCTTTTCATACGCGCCGAACATTGATGGATACTCGCTGCGAATCAGACAAAAAGAGGGGTGGTGGAATTGTGGAGCACAGAGCGGCGCTCGCTTCTCATTCGAATGGCTCGGTCAAATCAACTCTCTTTTCAGATTAACTGGACTGCTGGACTTTTTATTCTACTGACACCTGTTTGACGAATTAAAAAGAAAAAATCGTTTGCTTCCCCAAAGAGGGAGCATTGCAATCATCAGCGTTCAATTTTTTTTACAGCACTTTTTTCTAAATCTCCCTAGGGGAAAATTTAGGGTGCTGACTGGCCTAGTGCTGGTAAAACCCCTAATTGATTATTTTTATCAAATCTGTTTAGCTGTTTACTCGAATTCTATTCAAAGTGGACTTTTTTTTTATACTTGCATCACTGTAAACCAACTTCATCCTGCGCCGGAATGAACGGATGCATAGATTATTATTTCATAGAAATCAACCATTTTTTCAAAGGCTAACGTCACTCCGGAAGAAAGACATTAAATTGGTTTACTGTGCTTTTGTAAAAAAGAGTTCTACAAACACTGAAATATCAAATCGTGCAGTGAATATAAATAAATGAGGTAAAAATATTAAAATGATAAATAAAAGAGTTGATGTTTACTTAATAAAATTAATGAACTCGCATGTGGTTCATGAATGCTTCTCTCCCTTGCTATAAACGTTTCAAAATCAACACTATAAATCCCCTTTAAATTTGGGTCTGGATTCGAATAAGCATTAGGGTAAACTGGAAACAGCTTCTCCATAAAAAGGGAAATCTCTATTAATAGTAAAGGCACGCGTAGATATTTTAACACCCCATAGGATGTTCAATTTTGAGATGAGAATCTCATAAATGACATTGACCAACTGCAAGGAAGTGGATGTCATCAGTAATAACAGAAGAAACTGTCAAAAGGACGATGAACTTGGAAATGATGCATTAAAAATGAGCATAGGGAGAGATTTAATGTTGATATTTTCTATTTTAGCTATTCTATTTTAACTATTTAAAAAAATTATATAGTTAAATTACAGAGGTTTTTAATTGCCTTCAAAAATTAAAGAAGAAGATAGTCTTTGTTCGACTTTTTTTTTTCTTCACCCTCTTTTTCCGTTCTTCTTTTCTTCTTCTTTTCTCCTTTTATCGTCCACGCGACACCACCCACTTATGTTCCGGTCTCTGTGACCCAGGGTCGTGACCCTGACGTGTTTAACGTTAGCTGATGAACCCCAGACTACGAGATATGTTATACTTAAGACCACCCAAGTGATATTCTATCAAATCAACCCGTTCTTTCAAATTGTGAAGCCAGATTGTGAAGACAGTTTATAATTCAAGTGAAAAGCTAAACGGATTTTATAAAAACAAAAAATTAATTATGTAAGGAGTATAGTAATGAAATATTGTCCAATCACTTTAAATTCCTGAAAATTCCATTAAACACCGAAAGGAGGGCATTAAATTAGTTTACTTTACTGAAGCTACATAGTTTGAAATCTCCGGGAAATATCTTTGGCATCATTAAACTCAAAGTTATTGGTTCCTATATTCAAATGGTAAATCGGAAAAAACTTACGCGATAGAAGGCACGATTACGCTGCAATTTATTAGTTTTAATAAAACGAACCAAGTCGCCCGAATAAATATTCATAGGGGAGCCTGGTAGGATAGGAAAAGATTCGCGAGGGGACAACGCAAAGGCCATTAGCGAGATTGGTTGTAAATACATACTCTAACTTCAGAAACAATCTCGTATTATACTAGACCTAGTGAATCTTAAACTATTAAACATAATTTAATTACATATTTATCTGAATTATCATTTAAACAAAATTAATTTAAAAATTAATTATAGTCATTTTTTTGACGTTTTAATAAACATTTTTAAGTTCTCAATATCAGATTCAAAATGATGACTTTTTTATGAATGCTCCATTAATTAATATTTGGTATTTGGAAAATTTTCTTTAGTCAAAGGATACAAAATTGTCAACTCTTTAATTTCTCACCGACTTTTCCGTAATGAGTGAAAATAAATGCGTCGTTCTTGAAAAGTAGTGAGGCAAAGGTTCTGGTTCTAATTGGAAGTCTATAATTATGACCCGCAATCCGACCCGATCCATAATTGCTTGTAGGGAAAATTTTCTATCTTCGTGAATCGTGAAAAAAAGTCAATGCTTCAAAATGCTTTCTGTCAGATCTTTCATTATGTATTTTATTTAGTTTTGTAGAACCTTTTATCGTTATACTTTTTCTCGAAATTAATGGATTTGAAGTTAATATTGCAGAAAGTAAGCCGGAGAAAATTAAATTCAGAGTATGTATAGTATCTTGGAATGGATAATGTAATCAAGTCTAATCGAATTTTCCATATCGCACTGCAACTGTTTAATACTTCCATCGATCCTCCTGCGAGTGTTAGTGAAAATACAGACATACATGTACTAGAGTTCTGCCTGCTTCCACCCTCGCTCAGATCTTTGGTTCGACTTTGAAATACTGTGATTACTTCACGATACGTGCTTCCGATATTTTCTTTTCTAATGCATTCTACTTTCGAGAATTTACGTGATATATAGATATTCTTAACTTTAAATGAAAAACGTGAAATATGCGGGAAATTAAAAAGAATATTTTATGGGGTATTAAGTAATTTTGATATCATGAAATTTGAAGGGATTTCAGGAGTCATGGGAGTAAGTTTGTAACTTGTTCACGGTTTTATGAGTGAGACGAGTTATGAATGAATCTAAAAAGTAAATTGACCATGTATTGAATCAACATGCTCAATGGGAAAAGCAACAATTTCTGAATTATCCTATAGATATACCTAACACTCTAGGAAACGCGCCTGCCTTATCAACCTTACAAGCTTTTGAGTAGTTTCAGGATTGCATTGGCTCGTATCTCGTTACTCCCGTCAACTCCTACGTAGTACGTATAGAGAGTCACAGAACGAGTCCCGTAGATTGTATAAGATGGAGATAGGCTTTCCGTTATTCGTAAGAAAGAACTGGATTCTAGTCTAATCTAGGAGGATTAGAAATAAGTTTGCTATCAAACTCGGATCAATAATATTGTCTACATCGGTACATAATTATTTAAATTATTCGACAGTGTAGCAAAATTGGAATTATTACACTAACTGCATTACCCTTTTGGTAATTGTTAATTAGTTTATAGTACATAGTCGCAGTAAATGTCAGGGTAGATGTACAAAGTGCAAAATGGCCAGTGTAAAGTTTAGCGAAGCCATCTGTGCGACTCGTGAGGTATAATGAAAATCTGGCTAGGTCATAACGAAGCCATAATCATATACTTTCAGCGACAATAATCGTTTTACGAGGCTCGACCATATCAACGGATTCTTTTTTTCTCCTCGACCGACAATGATATCTTCTATGCCACAACCGACTCGTTACCTCAGATTGAGTGAACTAAAACCTCTTATCTTGTGTGTTGTAAAAACTCGTCCCGGATATTATTTCACTCTCTTCATCTTCATGCATTCCAGAGTATTAAAAAAATGCATCATAAAAGTAATTCATATATCGTAATAATTCATAGCCTCGCACAACCATAAATTAGCCTATGCAGTCTAAATTGCACTGATATCAAAGACTCGGTCTTATTTCAAAAGAATTTCCCTCTTTCTTGAACAACATAAATATTAGAAATTAATCGCTTGGATAAAAATAGAAAGAATCTGAAATTGTATTATAGAGTTGGTGCACAAAGAGATCAGCAGATCATATTTTTTCTTTATTTATTCAGCATCCCACGTAGCTCAATATTTTATGTCTTCATGCACAGATGCTACGCTAATTATAAAGAAGTGTTGTTTTAATGTTAGAAGAATATCAATCTGTTAAATTGTTAGGTAGGTGGAGTCAAGAGATTTATATCGCTTATGCTATTTGTCGTAGACTTATTTTTATCGTGCATCTTTCTTAACAGAGCCAACTGCTATGCCGATGTCACGAAGGGTGACTATTTTTACACAGCATCATTCTTTCTCGCTCTGACAAATATTATTCACGCTTTCTGTGATAAACGTCAAAGACGGGCGTGAAATTGGGAGATCGAAGATCTCAAGCGAATACGCCAGTTTGAAGGTGAATCCCCTGAATTTCGCGGTCGCCCTGTATTTACTTTCGAAAGCACCATAAACTTCGCCTGTAACCGCACCAAGATTCACCGGGGGTGCTGGCTTAACGTCTTATGAAAAACTGTGACTAAAGTTACTGGAATTGATGGGCTATTGTGCATTGGAATTGCAAAAAATATTGGAAAATGAGGATTTTACCTCCGAGTCTCCCGCAGAGAAGACATTTTTTTTTGTTAGTTTCTTAGATTTCTCAGTTCTGTTGAAACTTTGAGGTAATAGTACCTTGAAAATACGCAAGCGCAATGCAAAGAGAGGTTTCTGCAATAAAAACGAGATTTCCCATGTGGGATAAGAGTCGACTTTATACAAAAGGAGCTTCACCGCCAGTGCGGAAATTCTGTTCGGATCGAGCGGAAGTGTGGCTGGGGCAGAGGACTCAGCTCTCTTTCTCCTCATTCGTCGTTCGCTCATCCAACTCTCTCGCTCTCTCTCTCTCTTTCTCTTTTATTTTTTACCTCGCAATCATTGAAACGGACCGATCGTAATTATTATTCCGCCCCTATATCGCGCGCGAAGAGATACACGGCCGAGCAAACGTAACGTAACGTAGCGAAACGAGGCGAAACGAAACGAAACGGAACGAAACGAGTTGGAGTTACCGCGTCCGGCTCTATCTCTCCCTCTATCTCGCTCTTTCTCTCCATTTTACTCCCATTTCATCTCTCTCGATATGTCTCTTTCTCTCTCGAACGAACGACACAGACCAGGCGTACGGAGCGGCAATCAATAACTTTGAAACACAGCGACGTTTGGGGAAACAAATTCAGCAAGTTGCTTGATTGGAAAAACCATCGGCTAGATCGGCTCACGTTTGAATGCAAGCGAGATCCCTCGTCTCTGGTCTGTCCCGCACGCGAAAAACGCGTCCGGCTCGCCTATATTTGTCTCTGCCGCGGCAGATAGAGACCTCGCAGAATGCCATTCGCTCCTCTATGTTGTCTATGGCCTGAACGTATAGGTATGTAACTATGTACTCCACATTGGTCCACATAGGGTGGACAGGGTGGACCCTGACCATGTCCCGCATTTTATTTCCAATTCCACGGGACGAACAATAACACCGCCGACCCATCTCACTAAGGGCACTGGCGATGAACGCATTGTTTAAGAATTAATCGGAGGAACTGCACCAGCAACCAACGCTTTGCCACGGGACGGATCGTGCAATTTTTTTCGTTTCGATGCGTTTTTTGCCCTCGTCACCCTCTCACTGCTGCACCTCTCTGCAGCGCCGTCGTGTCCCTTCCTCTTATTTTTTGTTGTCAGCACCCGTCACTCGGACGGAAGCGCCCACACATTTGACGTACGCGGTTTTATTCTACGCCTCGAGCTTATAAAGCTTACAACTTTCTAAAGCTTTAGCCATATGCATGATTTTCTGGGGGAAAAAGGACCAGTGTTTGACACGTCGCTGTCCGAAATTAACGTTTGTTAATGTTTCCGATTCAACTTCAACTCAAGTAGTGTTGAATTATAAAGCATATTTTTTGCTGCCAGTTTATGTTACAAATTGTAATTGAGCCTGATTCATTCTATCGCGCAAATAAATGTTAAATTGTTAACAAAATATCGAGCTTCGGACTAATTGTCACGAATCTGATTGCGACGCTTTGGTATGAAAATCTGCCATACGCAGCTACACATGATGAGTTCATGGGCCGACAACGTTGCTGGATATTAGCGAGTTACAAAGAGCGTAAATCTCATTACGATGGACAAACAACGTTGACAAAAATGGCGGGCGCACATTAAATTTACAAAGCCACCGGCCTCGCCTCCCTCGAAAACTCCTTATGGAGACCCGCACTCATTACAGATGCAAAGAGACTGTTGGTAATTTCCGATTGTTTCCTGCTCCAGCAATTTGTAAAAAAAGTACCGCCTGAAAAGGGAAAGAAAAAGGTTGAATGTTCACCAAATTATCTGCTCCACACTAGAATATGCAGATGTTGATTCTCAAAATAAGTTCTTCCCATGATCAGTATAATGTATGCAAGGTAGATTTGATAAACGATTGGGATGGTGTCTATCACTGTCATCATTAATAATCTTTTTCAAGGACGAAAGAGTGGGTAAAAAGTCGAATTCGAGAGTGGAATGCGAGCTCAATTTCACCTCGGACATTCGTCTTCGCGACAGAAATCCACGATACAAGACAAAGTTCCTTTGTCGGATCCTCTGCTCGGGTTTGGTCAAAGCATAACGATATGATGGTCGTATAATATTTTATGCATAAGTCTTGGACTGCTTCCTTCTCCTTCATCCCTGCTTGCTTCTCATTCCTCCACCCCTCCTTTTTCCCTCGATCTCTTGCGGATTCTTGCAGACTGGGATGTAAATCAGCGGGTCCGCGATGACATCTGGTGACGTAAGGACTGAATCCTGCCCAACTTGGGTCCGACAACCGGCTGAGCATTATTATATACGAGGATACGTTGTATATCTCATCGTACATATATATCGGACGTGTGTAGCCGGATCGAGCAACCGAAGCACTCCGCATACCGTCCTAATATGCCGGATTGCCGGTCCTCCTATGTTATAGCGAAGCCTTTGTCGTTGAGGAAAGCCGACTGTTTCCTGCACCGCTCGTATATTATATCGCGATGCAGTGCATGGAATGCCAGGACGGCTTGTCTCCGCTGCTGTGTCGCTGTCGGTATTGCTGCTGCTGTTGCTGGTACCGCTCTCTTTGCTCACCCGCTGATGCGATGGTCCTTCGCGGGTGCTGCTGATGCACTGCGATTTGTAGAAATAACTATCCTACGGACACCAATCGAGATGTATTCCTACAGAGACAAGTCTGCACTGAGCAGCATGGTCACCAAAATCGAGAAATAGAAAGAACGATGCCAGATTGGATTTGAATCACACCGCTGTCACCAAACAATTTCCTCTGATGTCCGAGTTGGTCTGAAGAAAAGAAAAGATGAAGAAAAGGGAAGATCAAGTGCAAGGGAAACCATCTTTCTTTAGGCAGCAAGTGCCCAAAGGAGCGATAGCATTGAGGATCGAGGGCAGGTAATACGTTTAAAGGATGCGTTAAAGCAGTCAGGTGTCTAGCCACTTCGAGAAACGAGGAAACGTCGCGATGCCCGCCATGAGATTCAGTTTCGAAGAGTCCGTATCTACTGCCCTCCTTGTTTCCCCTCTTCATCTTCCTCTTCTTATCCTCTTTCGTCTTCTTTTCTTCTTCTGACTTCTACTGCCTTGTTCTCGAGTATAAGGTTGCTTGGTATATTTGCACTGCACTGCGGTGAAGCGCGACCGATTGCGCATAAATCTCTCGATCCCGGGGATCGAACTCGATCAGATCGATTCGTTATAGATGAGGGACGCGAGGTATACACTCGTGCAGACCAGTCGCCCACTTAGCTCTTATAGAGGCGAGAAATTTAGTGCGAAACTGGCTCGAAATGCCCTCGCATTGACTGCGAGTTCCGTCTGCGATTGAGTCAACCCGATACAAGTGACACCGCGACTGCGGAGGTGAATCGCTGCACGATCATCAGCCACTGGTTTTCTCGTTACTTCAAATCAAGATATTATCCTAAAAGCGCAGATATGGCCATTATTAAGCTAATTAAGCTGACACCAAGCGTCAAGATCACGCCTGGTGAATATTCACGAATGCACTCGGACTCACGTCTTTTGATCGAGAGATTGTATTAAATTGGAAGAGCATATTGAACAAACACAAGAATCTTCCCACATGCCACATTCTTCTAGTGTCTACTCTCGATTTTTGTACTTTAAATGCTTATCCTGAAGGAGTATTTTCGTAAATGATGTTGAAAGGAATCCTTGGAAACACGAGCAAACTAGCAATGCAAAGGCATTCTATATAACCGAAGAATACAAATTTAATGATCCTTCTTTGTTGAAGTAGTTCTACATTTCTTCAAAAGATCCTATCTAAAAAAAAGTGATGTTACCAA
Source organism: Synergus laeviventris (assembly GCA_032275145.1). Classification (NCBI taxonomy): domain Eukaryota; kingdom Metazoa; phylum Arthropoda; class Insecta; order Hymenoptera; family Cynipidae; genus Synergus; species Synergus laeviventris. The sequence continues at coordinate 9,928,648 of JAUESI010000038.1, read as the reverse complement.
AAATAGAATTTGAATAATTGCGAGTGACGTTTTTAACAAATAATATCATTTTCTTGGGCCAATTGAGATTCCATTACGCTTGTTTGATACAGCACACGTGGTATGTCCGTTTTTGCATTTTTTTTATTGAAGCGATGCGCGACTGCTTCTCGGTACAGTCGCGCCATAATACGATTATAATACAACAGCACGCTTTTAATTCCCGGCATGCCTCCCCTTCGATTCATGTATAACTGCAGCGATACATTTATATAGGTACTGCCGCTCGCACTACAGGTGTCACCGATATGGCATGTTGCTTCTCTACTGAACCAACCCCGGCTAACTCGTGCCCAGCGCCATATAGTGCCATAACGAGCGTTCACCATTTGTATAACTGTACACGTGCAAAACGTCATATATATATTTATATATATACACGCACCCGTAGTTGCTATTCTTCCATGTATGCGCGGACCCGTACTTGCGCGTAAGTGCTCTGGCGAACGAATGTCTCATCCTTGGAATCGCTGGATTTCAGAAGAACGATCCTAGCAATTCGTTTCGATCGTAAATCTTATTCTATTACCTAAAGTGTCTGAGAGTTGAATAAGAGGAGTGATTAAATACCGTCATGTCCTTTTAAGTCCACTTTTTCTTGATTCTTATCTCCTATTATCGATTTTGGGCTCGTTTTCGTTTTCGTGCCTTTTTTTTGTGTGTTTTTCTGTAAAAGAGTGGATTTTAGAACTGAGATATTTCAAGTTTAATGTTGGGCTTTAATGGATTTATTATCTGCGATGTTAAAATTTTTATATTCAAGATTATAGATATGAAAAATATAAAATATAGAGGTATCTCTCGACAAGACGACGAACCTGATATTATATTCATACATTAGGTCGTTTTTAGTTAATTGGCGTCGTCAAGTTTTTATAACCGTTATTAGGTATTCAAGTAAACATATTCAATTTCCAAAGATAGATTCTTATTATATTAATTGCCTAACAGCTACAAGAGAGTTGCAAATTGTCTGTCTACGAAGAATTCCGGTCACTCTCAGCTAACACTGTCATAAAAAGCTCGAGACAAATCAGTGCCGGTTCTCCATCTCGAGTGACCAGATGATCCGTGTTTATCGGTTTGTCAGGTAGACAAGCAGGTTCCTCTCGCGAAGCAGGTGTGCGATTATCGAAGAAAGGTCGATAGCCGTTCGCTCGGAGTCGATGCCAGTTGTCAACGATCTTAATGTCACGGGCGTAATGAGATGTCCTCCAGGACAGGAGCTTCCTCACTTGGAATTCAGGGTTTTCTTCTAAACTTGAAGCGCTTCCTGTAAAAAAAGGCCCAATTTTGTCCACGTGAGAAGAATTAACTCATCCAAAAGAAAAGATGAGAAGTCGATCAGGATTAGAGAGGGAGAGTAAAGTGAAAGGGAATGTGATAAATCGAGATAGAGATGAGGCAAGAACCCAGGACACATATCGAAAGACTGAAGGCTTTTTGAACAGGTAATGAAGCACAGAAATGGTGACCTGAGGTGGGGCTGGATAGGAAGAAAGGAGAGATAAGATTGTGGGGATGGATTTCGAACTTGCGAGGAAGCACGAACGACAGACGAGCTAGACGTCGCCGTAGAGTGCAAACTGTAACAAATCCAGCTTTCACCCGGGCAGACAGGGAGACAATTTATGTGGCGCGTGTTTCGTTTCGTTCGAGGCCGATCCGATGCTACTGCGACAACAAGGACTCACTCTTCAGTGACTATCTTCTGCCTATTGCTGCTTGCCTGCCTGCCTCCTTGAATCCCTGCTTCCATCTCAGCTGAATACCATGATGGATTTCCACTTCACCTCTAACGCATGTTGTCTACCTTGATCGACCCTGGCTCCTCCGCCGATTTCAAGCTTTTGAATCAGTACACTGTATACCATATTTTGCTCAACTGCGAGATCAAGCTATAATCCTTAAGTCATTAACATCTCGTTGCCAATTTTCTGTTTGATATCCTCTCTATTACTTTTTGTTAAGGATTGGATCATGTAGCATTGTGAGTTATGGCACCCATGACTGAACTGTCAAATCACGCCACCTCTCACGCCGTTGTTTGCAACTGAAGGACCACTTTCCTCCGCGATGTCTCAAATCCTTAGAGTCCTCAGAGAGAGTGTATTTTACTCACACTGTACACGACTATAGCTATACCTGGGCGTGAAGGGTCGCCTGAGATCTCTTTCTCCTAGCTCACAGGAGGGGACATTACTTTTCACCGAAATGGTCACTATGTCAATGGGTTTTGGCCTTATTATGCAGTTTGAGCCCCATTTAAACGAGCACGTGCCTCCATGAACTTAAGATTTATGTCTTCTTTTTTTTTTATCCGAGTAGTTTCACCTTTTTTCTATTTGTCATTTTGAACCATTCACGGTACTCGTAATTTATTCGTGTGCAATACATTAATCATTTCGGACGAGTTCTGAAGAAATTGTCCCTCTTTCTTTTCGGAATTTATTCGCAAGGAATTTGATTCGTAAGAGTAAAGCATTTTCAGAAAATAGTTGTGGTTGAGGTACTTGAAGTGACAGGAATTGTCTGGATGGCGAAACAACAAACGCGAGACGAGCAAATTAATCATTTGATTAGACAGAGCTGAGCACAGCAGGCACGACGCGAAGGAGCGCAGAGAACAGAGAGGGAAACTTTTTCAACGGAAGGCAGTCGTAATCGTGACAACGCAACTAAATGTTCATAATACCATAATAGGTGAAGAAAACTCGAATAGCAGACAATTCCTGTGGCTCCCGGCTTCCGTTATGGTTCAAATGTTCTTCTTTACGCTGTACGGTATAATCGCAGAAGAAACGATGTTTCCTGGAATTGTTCATTCGAGACCATTCATAGACAAGAGATGAAGTACTCCTATATCGACTTCTTCGACATTTCTGAATTGATCGAATGAAACCACTTTTATGCAGACCTATCGCCGTGAAATTCTAAATTACATTTTATTCAAAACCACAACTTCAATTATCTTCAAATTTGCTCTCGCGTTCCAAGTAGACTCCACAAAGTATAGCATCAAAAAAAAAAAAATTTCAATACCCCATCAAGATTATTATTGGTTGGATTTCTATTCTGATTTCTATTGTCCCATAAATGCCTAAATATATCAGGGCTTCGTCAGAACTCCATTTTTTAAACAGGGTTTAATAACACAATTTCTGTACGGGTTGTTCCCAGTCACATCTGAAATTCTCCTCAAATAAATGATTAAATTATGGCTACATTAAAAATCTATAATTGAGGAGCTGTAAATTTGATGTGAATGGCCATTTTTTCAGGCCCATTGATATGTGTGATCTGTCTGACGAAGGCTCCTTTTTACGTTCAGGCTTCAGAGGATCCTGAAAGACATAAACGACGGTCCAGGAGCGAGATAAAGATACTATCTCAAAAGAGCCAAATCTTAAGGCGGGTCTCTTTTTAATAATCTCGAAGGTCGACTTGAGTTGTAGGATTTCCGGTCACACGATCGTAACGGTCAAAATAATTAATGCCCCTGAAACAAGGCAGGATATTTAAATTTAAAGCTCTCTCACTCCTTTAGCCCCAACATAACTTTCGTATCGTATGACTCGGTGAAATTTAACATTAATTGTGGTCAGCATATGGATACCTGAATGATCGGATATGCAAAGTATCCGATAACAAGTTTGAGTTATACTCTATGACTGCGACTCTCATGCCTCGTAATATTCTATCATTTTCTAATTCAATCATCCTCTTATCTAATTCTTTATATCTACAAAAAAATATTCCACTATCTTTGAGGAAAACTTTGGTATTTCTTTTGTATTTATAAAGATTCTGGTTATCTGTTAAAAAAATTGTATTCTAAGAGAAGGTCAACTTGAATTTACTGCTGCATGCAGTTGTATCAAATAATCGCGATTATGAATATATGATTAAGTGATAACTCGAGACACTTGAATTAAAAGCCCACTATTTATGCATTAACGATTATCAATTCATATTTATGCGATCGAGCGATTATTTATCGGATTGAAAGATAATTTACGATGCCGGTAATGATAATCATCGGTTCTTTCGCAATAGAGAGAAAAATCTACAAGATTTATGGTCGCAATACTGTGGGATTTTCCTTCTTTGAATTTAATTTTCTCGTTGCTGTAAAATGTATACTTTCAAGAACTAAATGTTTTTAGTTAATTAATGTGCCGTTCTAAAGAGCAGAAATAATCTTTGAAAATTGGTTTCACAAGCTAAGATATATAGTTACTGAATCACTGAATTACTGAATCTGAATTACAGATCAATGTTTGGATTAATGATAAAATTTTAACGTGGAGAGAAAAATCGAGAGAGACAAGCACCCTTCTCCCTCTTTCTAAGCATCCTCGGCATTCGTACGGAAAATTTCTTGCCAATAGACTCTGTCTTTGGAAAAATGTGGAGATCACTCAAAGGGATGAAGGTAAAAGGGCCGAAGTAGGTCACCGAATGACCTGTCGACTACTCGGTGAAAAATGGAAGAAAAAAAAAAAAAAGAAAGCGAATGTATACGAAAATCCTTCGGGTGCACGGCAGGAGCGAAATCATGAACAAGGATCAAGGATAACTTTTGAATGGAGAACATAAATTAACCGTTTATGAATCGTCCGTCATTTTTTTTCTTTCCTTCAAACCAAAGTCCAATGGTCCGTAAATAATTTCTAAATAAAAGAGATATTTCACTTTAGATCCTCTTTTATTATTGATGGGTGACATTCTTGTGCCTTATTGAATTCTCTCATGCTTAAGATTAAGGACAGAAGGCGAGTCAAGAATCCTTATTCGAGTTTAAACTATAATAGCTTAAACTTAAATCGAACTCTAACTCTTCGTCTCTATTGCTCGATTTAAATTTGAACCGTACAAAAATGTTGTGCAGCAGAACTATTTCTGTGCAAAATTGAATCATGGACGTTGTATTCCTAACAAGAGAAAGTGACGAACACCTGCCAAGCGAGATCATTATGCTCAATGAATGGATTGAATGAATTTCTCACTGCCATTTAGAAAAGATGTTGCTCTTGATGTTGCTCTTTCACTTCTTAACTATAGACAAACAATGTAATCCATGAATGGAAATACACTAGAAAAAATTGCAATGGAGCAACTTCAAGTGATTACACAATTTTTGATGAACTTAACCAGGTTTTAAAAGTTGAAACTTTTCCTCGTAATGCAGTAAGTGTATTTGTAAAAGGGGTTTTTATCTCCTCTTAGGTCAGACGAACCGATTGGAAGATGTATTTCATCCCTTCGTTCGGGTAGGAAATAATTTGGTTCTTTCTTCCAGTGAAGAATAGGAAAGCAAATAGACTCCTGTTTTTCTTTTTCACCGGGTCTTTTCACCGACCTACCCTCTTCTCTCTCCCCTTGCACTTGAAGTTCGATGGGGGTGAGGCGAAGACAAATCAGAAAAGCAAGATCTAATAAAAGAAAAGAAACGAGGATCAGCCGGCGTCCGAGGAAAGATAGCGGATAGTGCAGTTCAGTATACGTGCACGAGTTTTAGGATGGGCTAGGTATCATCCTTTATTCAAGCGTTCTTTCAACAGGAGCAACGCTCCCTTTCCCGCGTCTTTTCAATGAATACTAAAAGTTTCTGAATGCCAAGCCGCCTCTGATATTAGTTATACTTAATTCAAGACACAAGACTGTGGGAGTTGATGAGCAACGAGGAAAACGAGAGAGGGAAGTGAGTAGTTTGGTTTGAATGGTGGGGTTCAAAGGTTGACTCCTCTTTTAATGGCGCCTTGCCAGCTAAACCGCTATATTCTATTTTTTTAATTTAAATCCATCACGTGCAACTTATATTAACGAGTGAGCTCGTAAACCGTTCCACCTGTGCCTCGGGCATCCTCTCTCAGCTCTCTTTCTCTCTCTTTCTCTC
>JAUESI010000038.1:9869141-9913470 GCA_032275145.1 Synergus laeviventris | reverse complement strand
ACTTACAAAACAAGACTTACAAGCAACTAATAGGTCATCAAATCGAAATTTTTCCCTAAGGAGAAGGAAATAAAACAAAAGATTTGAAAGCATAACTTTGAAATTAGTTTCCTTCACACATGATAAAGTGAGACATTACCTCCTTGTTACATTGGTAATTTTTCCCCTTGGAAAATTTATTACCCGCGACGCAAGTAAAAGGTATCCAGAGGGTTTTGGTGTGGGCAATTCCCCATGCGTACTCATATAATATGTTATATATATATATAGATCTTTATACGTTCTTCGCGTAGGTCAGATATCGCCCTGTGAGTCTATGGATCTCTGGATTCTGGACCACCCCAGATTCCCCATTTCTGGAAACAAACTTCGGTCTGAGGGTGGCTGAAGGAGGAATCGAGATCCAGATCCGTATATAGACGAGTGTAGAGACTACAGGAGCATTACGAACATTAGATTGGGACACGAGCGCAATAAACCTATCTGTATAATCTGCCCTGCAGGAATTAACAGCCCTCTGACTGTATAGCCACTAACGAAGTAATTCACTGGATGAACGTGGGGGGGCGAATTATACCAGTAGAGGTGGAAGAGATGGTGATGTAGCTGGTGACGGTGGTAGTGCTAGGAGACTATAGATATAGACAACTTTCTCTACGTATTTAGTTCTATATACATATAGCAACCTACAAAATTGAGATTTAGATCGAATCACGGATTAAGTATCGGGCACCCGCTGCTAGTTTCGCAAATGGTAAATAATTTCTGAGAGTCCACAGAAAAAGACAGATGCGACAAATAATTAACATCATATGTAATTAATCAGGATTGGAAGGGCATCGAGCGTTTTCTTTCAAAAATATTTACCTCTGCAAAGAAGAAATATATTTTCCATTAATTGCCCGTGCAGAAATTACCCCATTTAGCTCTATTTAATATAGGGTTCTGACGAGGCCTTGGTCAGGATTTCTATTTTTAATAAAATTATTTTGATATAATTAGCTTCTTAGGGGAGGACGATATAGTAGTATATCGTTGAATACCAATGTTACATTATTGGAATAAATAATAAGGTACAAATAACGAATTCCCGACAAGATGTAAAGAAACAAAATATTACAAGAGATTGTAAATTCTTTCACCCATGTGTATTTTGATAACTGCAATTTCTTGAAAATTCTTTGACATTTTTTAATATCTTTAAAAGTCCCTTAGAATATTTACAAATATTTTTAAATAATTGAAAATCCTGAAACTATTCTGAATTTTTTTTTTAATTTCATAAAAACTCTTTAAGATTTAAAATCCAGTAGGAAATCTTTATTTATTGGAAATTATGAAAAATCACTGAAAGTCACTTTAAATCGCTTTAAATTAATTCAAATTGCTTGAAATCCTTCTAAATTCCTTAGAATCACTTAGGCCTCTCGAAATCCCCTTGAATTCATTAAAATCACTTGAAGTTTATTTAATAAAGCGCTTTAAATTCTTCTAAAATCCTTTTGGGAATCTTCATATCTTTGAAATCTTATAAAATTTCTTAAAATCATTTGAAATTATCTAGAACCACTTTATATTTTTCAAAAAATCCCTTAAAACCATTTGTTTCAATATAATCATTATCTCTTTTTTATAATAGGATTTTTGTTTTAGAAAATTGACTAGTTAGGTAATCAAATATTGCAAATAATGAATCTAGAATAGTTTTTTAATCTTGATGATATATATTGATCTGCAGTGACAGCGTGACGCGCCTTGTGGGGTGCTTTCCAGTTTCCCAGATCAGGACCACATCCCTTAAAAATTTCTGCACGGGTGTTACTTCATCATTTTAATTTTTTACTTGGGTAATAAATAGGCCAAATGAGGATTTGAGTTCGCGTGAGATGCGACCACATAAAAAGGGAAAGTATAATTGGACAGAAGAAGTAGCAACCTAGGAAATATGTGTAATTGCTGACTTAGGACCTGCCATTTCCCTCATCGCCCTAGAATGTCTCGCGAAACCCCTGGCGGGCCACAAATTTATTTATGTCGATAGTTTCTTGATTTGTCGACTCCTGTCGCTCATTTATATCCTCTCCGGGTATTCGTATATATACTTATATATATTTCTGGTAACGCACCCCTCTTCTCACCCATAACAAATGCACAAGAAACTTATATCTTATATCCCACAAACACTAATAAGTTTACCCTCGTCAATCGATTTATGCATTGTTCTTTCTTTGTTCCAGATGCAAGTACGTAATTAGAACTTCGCTCTGCAGAATAATGACACCAAAAATTTGGTAAGTTTTTTAATTTTTATGTATATATAATAGAAGAAGACATTTGTTAATCCGAAATTTGGATCGACCCATTCGAATTCATATTAGAAAACAAGAAAACAAGGAATTCACTTCACATCGGAAATATTTTATCGGTAGATCTGTCTAGACCTTGCGTCGTTCCGGTGGACACATCAAGAATTTTCCTTTTCCTTAAAAAGCACAGCGGGAAAAAAGTAAAAAGGCAATCTTTGAAAAACGGACGCCCCCTAACAGATTTAGGGCTCTTTACAAAATTTTACAGTTTACAATTTCACATTGCGGACGTACGAGGGGAAAATATTATGGAATGGAGGCTGCATCTTTTTAAAAGAGAAAAAAACAAAAACTAAAAAGCATGCTAGGAATATTCAACCTCACAAAAGTGGCGTTGTAAATTGCCCCGGAATACCAGACTAAAGACGCAACAGATGACTGGAAAAGGTCGTCCTGTCATAAATCGCAGGAAACCCTGTCTTTTGAGAATGCCGGATGCTATTCAAAAAAATATTCTTTACTTTTTATTATTTTTTTACTACTTCCAGTGAATTCGCGAATGAAAACCCTTGTCCATTGATTCCCGTTTGAATCGAGTTTTCTGTGTTTATTAGTTTTTCCATAAGGTTTACGGAAGGGCAATAAAGTTTAGGTTTGGTACAACTCAAGTGTTGGCAGCGATCGAACGGCTTAACATCTTCGTTCATTGTGAAACTGAAATGTAAGTTTAAGTGTTATGAGAGACGTACGCCACGTGAATCCACCAATAAGAGCAAACCCAAACCGGTCGTAAACTCATGTGGAGCTTACTGAGCTCGAAGCTTTATAAGCTTTTTCCTATTGGCTCCGATGTATTACCTGTACGTGACGCCGTTGAGGAAATGACGTCAACTGGTCTAACTTTTAAAGACAAAACGGAAAACCTATAAAATCTCTAGCTTCATCCTAGTTAAAACTAATAAAAAGTTGTAATTTCGAAATCAGGACCTATAAGAAAAGCCACTGTGTATTCCGCTTCTAAGTAATGAAACTCAAAACAAATACCATGTAATCTTTTTTTTCGAGTCATATTAACTAGAAATTTTGTTGAGTGAAAAGTTTTCCAAGAAATGATAATACAACAAGATTACTCATTCACAACAAAGTGAATCAATTGAGCAACAAAGTTCCGTGAATTGCATTGGAGTCTCGATAGAATAATTTATAAACCTTATGTACAGGGTACTTGTCTTTTTCCACGAGTATATCAATGACAATTAGATGAAATTCTTATTTGTTTATTATGTGAAAAAGGTCTACGGTGTGGGATCTCTTCGGAATGGATAGTTAAAGCAGATATACGGTAGACAGGCGTAATATAGGGACGGTCGAGTAGACCGTGAAAGAGGGAGTATCGAGGGAGAGACAGAAGAAGAGAAAAAGAGAGGGAAAGATGAGAGAGAGATTCATCTTGAAATTGTATCGGCATCTGTATGGCCATTAGCATACTGGAACTGACGTATCTCCAAATGTTCTCATTAGCCGAAATTCATGGGCGGCTTCTCTGCCCGGAGGCTAAGAATCTCCTATATATGTATCCTATATATACCTATGGCCCTACAGGTCGCTTCAAGAATACCAATCTATATTGAATTGGAGCAAGAGACGTCGCGCTACGCGACGCCAAGATCGACGAACCTTTCCCACTGACTTTAGTACCCTTTGATTCATTACTTCCCAACGAATCCCAACATTCAAGGAAAGTGCCTCAAAACCTGTTCGACTTCCAAATCTGTCCCCTTCGATAGTCCTGCGATATCAGACACTGAATTCTTCGCAAAATTTAATTGACTTCCATAGTCCCATCAGTTACATTTTTAGGGAAGATTTTATTTTTTAAATTGCATTTTTATGTTAATCAGTCTCATCCATTTCAAATAATATGCTAATTTCATATACACATAGTATTGTCTTTAGCTTATCTTAATGACACAAAATATGGTATATCCTTGCGTTTGATACATTATGAAAATGGTTGCAACATGAAATCTCAATTTGGAATCTTTAATGGAATAGGATCTTTATTCAAACTTAATACCTTCACTGAAAAAACTCTATGGTTGTACCAAACAGGATTTTGATTGACAGAATCACACGTGGTTGTGGCAACCACAAATGAGTGGTTGTACCATCCGCCAATTTGTCTCTGAGAATTATCCTTGAAAAGCTCGAAAATTGATTAAAATCTGTTTAATTGCGAGTCATTTACATATAAATTCGTTGATGAATTTGGTATGAAGCTGGAGGGAGATAGAAGGGTTCCAACTGTCGAGGTAAGTTAGACCCTTCACCAATATCTGAACTCTTATCGCCGTTTCGCAAAACATACTAAACGCTTTTACTCCAACTCAATGCCTCGACGACATCCTTTGCATCCAAGTTGCGAATACCATGATTCGAGTGTGCACGACAACGCGACGTCAGTAATCGGACATCGCGTAACTCTTCGGTTAACACGAATGTCCTCTTTATTCCCCGCGACGTGAGACGCCGTGCAATCTAAACTTCACTCAGCAGCTACGATAATGCGATTAGCATAGGTATGCGTCGCGAAAAATTGCCATGATTCCCAAAATGATCTTCTACGACTCTTCATGATTTAACTGTATTAGACATTTATCAATTGAGGAAATGATAATGAAACCATTTTAAAAAAATTGGAAAATGGAACCACTACAAAGCTTCCTCTGCGAGGAAGCAATACTGTGAGGATGAATCTGCCCCCGAAAAGACAAATAGAACTGCAAAAATGCAATGAAAAGGATCTTTTCAGGAACGAAAGGAAGAAGATGAAAAGGGTTTTCATTCTCTTGACGTCGCTGGGTGTAGGAAAAAGCAGAAAGGGAAGGAGGAATGGGCAAAGGCCAGCAAATCATGTATGTACGCAGATTGTTGGCAGATCCTGTCAACGGGGACTTACAGTTATGTGCCTGCGACAGGGAGAGCCTGCGAAGCGAGGAATGCCTTTATATGCAAATAATGTGAAGAGCTGGAGGAGAGAAGGCTTGAAAGTTGGATATAGTATAATACCGAGGACTTGACCGGAGTTTGAGGATCGATTCGAAGATATGAATACCGTTGCTGTTGCTGCCGTTGTCGCTACCGCTGCTATTATTGTTGCCACTGATGTAGTTATGTAGTAACGTGCCGGTGAATGATGAATGAATTATTGATGACCGCGACCCTGAAGGGATCTATCAATGGCGGGACGTGTAGCCCCTCTTGAGAAATATCGCGATATCGCCAGCTCTCGTGTTGTGAAGCGCGTGACTTCGTCACGAAGAAGCAAAAATGCCAAGCCTACTTGGAATATCAAGGGGTAATTAGGACGCTTGCTTTGGAATACCAAATGATTCTTGTTTTTCAGATACAAATGATAAGAATGAATTTACTTCGTAGCTTCTACAATTAGCTTTACTTTTTTAAATTATTTCCACATTGTATTTCAATGAAGAATTGTTGGAAGGGAAATTGAAATTAATAGTTAATTTATCAGGGGATCTATAAAAGTCTATAAAAGCGATAGAATCATCATTTTTCAAAACGGAAATGCACAGTAGACACTAGGGTGGTCCAAAAAAACACACTTAAAATGACACTACTTTTTTCATCTGCAATTCTGCAATAGAATTTATATTGCATTTTTTTGAAACTTTCATAAAATAGCAATATTTGGGACCTTATAAAAGGCTTTCTATATATATTCATTAACGGAAATTTGTATACACAACTTGTTGTTTAATTAAGAATAGTTTTCTAAAGAAGAAAATGAAAGCAGATAATAATTTATAGGAAAAAAATATGATTAAAAGATGAAAAATCATGAAATATTCTAAAGTGTGCTTTTTTGGACATCCTATTTTCCTGTCACTGAAATATTACGATCAAATAATTATGAAAACCCAGTTGACTGCACTCCGACTCTGAGTGTATGGGAGAGAAATCCCAGACACTGATTACAATGGATGAAGATGCAGGTGTCAGTTTTATCTGAAGAACAATTAGTTTTGATGATTTCAGTCGCGTGGACGTTTAGTCGGAATCTGGCTCTTCTGTGCATCATAAGTGGAAGGTGAATGCGACATTAGTCTCGATCTCACGCCGTCTATACACGCGCTTCACGAGAAGCAGGAGACAAAGGTGGAATTAAATTAAACAGCAAAGAGAGTTGTTCATATTGTGTAGATCGCAGAGATGAGTACTTGACTCGACTTGAAACCCAGGCACGCATAGAAAGATCTAGATGCGACTCGGGTGATTGTCTTTCTGTCTGTCAGTCTGTCAGTTTATCCGAACGTTTGTTCGCTTCAAAACTGCGTAAAGAGCCTCACGCCTTAATCGCGTTACGCTATTGCGTGCCTAAGCATTTTTCCAGGACAATGACTCCTACTCATCGTATGTGTTTGTGTCGCTTTGCTTCGCATAATTATCAACTCGTAAATGACGGCACTTGCTGATCATTTCTTTAATTTTCAATTTGTCTGAGTTCGGTCTCGGCCATGGAAGAGTTGCTACGCGGGTATCAACAATTGGAACAAAAAATGTTTGTGTAAATTACTTACTTGAATCCCTGATTTTGGGATAATTTAAAGTCATTTCTAATCTACAAATCCGTTGCTCTACCAATCGGCTGCATCGCGTTGGTAATTTGTACTTTGTACTGATCACAGAATCCTCGGTTAAATCCGTTTACTTTCCAAGGAGCACATTGACGAGATAGTCCGTGTAACGAGCAATTAGTCGTTTCTGTGCAGCAGAAAAGTTACCTCTGCGATTTCGGATTTACTGATAGGCTACGATTTCCGTTCACGAGGCTAGAAAAAAGTAAAAGAATCCATTTGAAGATAAATATAGTCAACGAGGCTTGGTCAGCTGATACTGATTACACTCCTCAAGATTCTTCTCTCCTTACTGATCAGGCTAATTTACTAAATCCAGAATTGATATTTTCTGTGATAAGTATATTGAATGACCTTGCGAGATATTCACAATTAGAATAATTATGGCTTTTAATACTTACGTGTGTATATGTGACTATTATCATTGACTTCTTTATTGTCATCATTATACCATCATCCTATCATTATCATGGACCTTACTAATAAGATAATGCTCATGAAATTACCATCACTTATGGGAAGAGGGGTTACAAAAAGGGAGTTGTAAAAGCGTGTTTAGAAAAGGGGATAGAAAAATTAGTTTTGAAAAGGGGAGAGAAAAGGGGTTTGAAAAACTCTCAAGTGAATAGATTTCAAGAGATTTTAAGTAATATTAAAGAATTTCAAAAAGGCCAAATAAGCCAATTTATTTCTTTCAACACATTATAGAACAAAAATTTAGTCTTCGCAACAAAAACGTTTTGTTATACAGTTTTGGTGGCCGCTACAAAATTATTTTGTTGATGACACCAAATTTTTGTGTTGAGTAAATTAGTAAATGACTTTCTCATACAAATAAGTTCCTTCTTATATCTGATTTGTGTATCGAGAATATGAATAGTATTTTCTTATTTAAAAAATATTTAATTATACCGAGAAACGTATTTTGTCAGACTAACCAACGAATTTTGTTAGGCCAAAAAAATAGTTTTGTTGGACTAACAATGGACCCAACAAAATATTTGTTTGGCTCAACAAAAATTACTCAATACATATAATAAAAAAATATCCTAAAACCCCTTTAAATTATTTAAAATCCTATGAAATGTCATAAAAACTTCTAAAATTAAGTCATTAAAATAACTTAATATCCCATAAAATATTGTAAAATATCTCACATGTACTTAAAATTCTTTAAAATTCGGTAAAATCTCTTGAAAAATCTTAGAATTAATCAAAATTCAACAAAATATGGACGAATTCCTTGAAATTACTTTAAAACCAATGAAATGTCATAAAACCCCTTAAGTGCAAAAAAAGAGTCAAACTATTTTCTCAGTGTACGATTTATACTGTGAAGCCTGCAATTGTTCACTCTTCGTGACCCTTTATTCGCAATACTCCTATTAGAATCCACATCCTCAAAGAATTATAATACATGCTCTGCGAAAAAGAGCTTCCCATAATTATTATCGATTTGTTAAACGTGCATAAAAGTGCGGCAATTAGAGAAGATCGAAATACTGAGAATACTCTGTGCTGTCAGTAAAAAGGAAAGGCAGTCCAGTTCCCCCATGATTTGATGTCTTTTGTAGGAGTTTATTGTACTCGCAGAGCAATCTAACCTGACCCCTTCCACCTAATCCATCCGCCCGTTCGTAATGGCATCTACCAAGAGATTGACAGTTTAAAATATGTATAATGGATCGGCGTATGGCGAGTTTCCATGCCACCCAGAGCAAGGGAGGAGGCCAGGGCGAGGATCACGACGCTTCTCTCTATGCTCGTCGATGCGACGAGCGGATTAAATTGGACGCCGTGAATTAATCGGCTTCTGTTTGAGTGAAATTGGGCGAGTGTTGTTAGGAAACGTGAGCATCAGACCCCAGTGCCATTGTCTGCCTGACCCCTAGACTCCATCCACTCGACCCAACTCCAACCAGCCCACTCTTAAATCACTGAACGCGTATACGTGAACCAATCGCCGTCGATGGAAATATGTCATTCTGCATGTAATAGTATTCCTCCATAGGAAATCGATTCATCAAATGTCTACAAACTCAAACTGACTTTCAATAGTTTTGCTTCCTCCTAGAGAAATCTATTCGGGAATTCGGGATATGGTATTTATTTTAACAATCATTTTAGTTACATTTCAGTTTACAACCTAACTGAAGTATTCTACAAACTTTTACATATTCTCAAGTTGTTGAATTTTTTCTCTATTTTGTTGTTCATTGTTTGCGTGACCGAAGAGATTGAAGATGAAACCTGCTAATGTTTATTCAATATACTCTGCCGACGTATCGAGGGCAGACATTTTTTCTGTCAGAAAATAATCATGTGATATAGCTGGTCGAGAAACTCCAGAGAGGGGACTTCGAGACAAGGTAATAACACATAACTCTGACAGATCAGATACGAGTCGGTGTACATTCACGACTCCTTTTCTCTCGAAGGTAGAAACCCTACAACAGCGATTATGTTCTTCAGGGTCGTATCGGATGATTATACTTACGACCTGTCATTTTCTTTCGTTCTAAGAAATTGTCCGTTGCGGCTTGTAATGGAAATGTCTAAGGATTTTTAGCCTCACTATTTTTTTATCGATCGAAGAAGAAGATGCTTGCTACTGTGAAGATATTTGTACACGATAAGTGTAGTTATGTTGCATATTATCTTGTATTTATGACAAATGATTCTTATCAATTTCAAGGGAAATCAATAATCTTGGTTAATTCTCGAAAGTTCAACATTTAAATACAGTGTATTTTGAACTAAAAGTCAGAAATTTTTAGGATATTTTTCGTTGACATTCACATTTTCTTTGCTCGTTTCCTTCGAGATCCCATGTGATTTCACAATTTCACATATAATGCTCAAAACTGCTGACAGCATATTTGGTTTAGAGGGCTATTTACATCCCTACATTTCGTACGTGAACAAGAAAAACACGATTCGTAGCCAAATTCGATGAACCCCGAGGTCGAGGGCTGGAATTTTATTATTGCTGCTCAACCAATAACATATCCTCCCTTCCACCCGGCCCCCACCCTCCATATCACGGTGTCCCGTAAAAAACTACATACGTAGTTCCGTTTTTACGTCTCCTCTGGGCTTTTTCCGCTGCTCTATACGGAATCATTACACACATCATAAAGCAGAACTACCGAGCTGATATTTTTAGTCAAATAATAAAAATTGCTACCAATTTTCTTCATGATTAAAATACAATACATATTTTAATTTTTACATTCTCATCATCAATGAGAATTGGTTTAATTTAATTTAATTTTAATTACCTTTCAAACATTGCCAAAATTGACAAATACTTCGCGGAAACTTGGGTTTCAAACATAGTCAATTAAGGGTTGTCAATTTAAAAGTTAATTTGAAAGAAAGGCCAAAAATAAATTAGCACCCACGAAATATTAATCAACAGTTTATTATAACAAATCACACACACACACATGAAGTTTATTAGTTCGGAGTTTAAAATTGTTTCTATTACACTTTAATTGATAATTAAAAGGAGATAAAAGGAGCAAGAATTTTACCTCTCTTGATTTTTTATGGAGTTTTCTTCTATTTTGAAGTGTACAAATATCATGGCTCTCTGGTTCGTCTTTCGAAATTAAACTTTTAAATTTTCAAATATCAATTTTCCTCTTTTTTTATGAAGGATTGTAGTTTTAGTCGCTTAATGCGATTTGCATATTTTAAAACGTTTTTTTTTACCTTTTTTGTATTATATTTATAATTTAAAAGAAAGAAAAAAAAAAATATTTTCGTCACGTTAGACGTCTGATACTTCAGTCCAATTTGGTTTTACGTGAAAAAGTACTTTCGCGGATTCTATCAAATACCAATAAAAAAAAAGTATCCATTTTGGAAAAAATCGATACGTTATAAAATTCAATTACATCCTCTAGATGAATAAATGAGAACCGCACAAGGTTTCTGCTTACACGTAACACTGGTAGCTGGGCTCGTTAGGCTGTTAGAGGTTTGGTTATGTGAGAGGGGTGAGGGGGTTGTGAGTTAGCGGATTAATAACGCGTGGTACGAGGCTAATCAGCCGGTGTAGAGTTCACGGAAACACGGAACGGTTGGATCGTACGTGGTAGGCACCGAGTGCTATGAACCCCCATAACAATATCATATTCACTCGTTGCAAGCTACCCCCCTGAGTTATTAACCTCTAAGGTTACCACATTCACCCTCGACGACCCCGATAAGCCACACTTAATTACCGGAAAACCTTAGCTTTAAGACTTCCATCATGCACAAGCGGCACTGAATTAACCAATCATGCAGAAACGATGGAAAAAATCAATATCCGCCTGGGTAGAAATTTTACCAGGGCCCAAGTCGGGTTCTGACTAGTTTGCTACACTCTTATTATTAGGACTCTGGCAAGAAAAACTAACTATCGCCTAATGAATTCGTCACGCAGCTATATTAATGTTCTAGTGTTTATTATTTATTAACATATTAGGAACTGTAAAGTCTATAATAACTTTTGAGGAGTTTATGCGCGATTACAAATGCTTCGAAGAAAAGGAGGCTATCTAATTTGAAACACAATTTGTTTCCAATTTGTGTTCTGATCAGAGAAAATGGGTAAAAACTAACAAGCGCAATTTTCTCGAAAATCCAAAGTCTCAATAGTGAATTCAGTTTTCGCGTATCCAGGTTCCTGCACCTATCAGCGAATTCACCAAAGAAAGCTGTTTACGGGGAGAGTGTGAAAATCAGGTTCGCGCTCAGTGAAGTTTAAATTACAAAAGTTTTGATACGTCCCCGAGTTTCATTGCGAATCTCATATAAAAAGCAGCGCGAGGAGTCGGAAAATAAAAAAATACGACCTAGAATAAAATCGGGGTTTTTCTTTTTGGACGAGACATCTTTCGGGTTTAGACATTTTTTTTACTAATTTTTTCCTGGCCCTGCTAACTCTTAGACTCGCTATTAAGCAAGATTTATTTGTAAAACAATTGTGATTAAAAAGAGACGTCGAAAATGTCTTGCTTTTAATTAAAGTGAGATTCGAATCGAACAAATAGATAATGGAGCCCTTGAAAAATTTATTCAGGAACGTTGTCAACGACCATCGATTTGCAATTCATATGTCGTCACACGCATGTTTATTACATTCATAAATATCGCTTCCCGGGACTGAAAACATATTTATCATCGTATCATTGATTTCATAATGCTGCATCGAGTAGGCAGAAGAAAATTTAATCGCAAGATCACCCGGATTCATTATTGCGTCCTGTGGTATCAATGCGAGTCGATCGACTCGTCGCATAAATCGACACGGCGACATGATCGCATAAAGCATTCAAGTTGCGAATGATAATTTATTATCCATTATGACGCGGTTAAATTTTCATAATCGCCAGAATTTCCCGTAAGCATGTTTCTTATTTCTCTGGAAAATAATTTCAATGTAGTAGTTTATTTCACTTGACAGCCGACTACAGTCGGCTCTGACTTACCGCACACTTGTTTAAACAACGCCCCTTTATGCAGTGATGAGTGAGACAGCAATATTATCAATGCAATTCCCATCATTTATAACAGCCATGATATGCAAAGGTGGCAAAATTTGAGTGGTTTCGATACTTTCGATGAATCCGTGCGGCTCTGTAATTGAGTAACTATATGGTATATATTGCATTTACCGTTATAGGATCATGCTCAATTATCGTAACGAGGCACCTGGCTGCGTAATATTACATAAGCGTCAAAGATTATTAGCATCCAATTTCAAAGCTATTCCTTCACCCCTTTAATTCTAATTCAAGTCCACAACACACTAGCAACCATCCATTTGGTAGAAAAAGTGAAACCGTATTACCGATTTCCCGATCTTTCACGACTCAGTGCTATTGCCATTTACAATTTACAGCAAGTCCTCTATATACATGCTGAATACCTTGATTATCGATGGTGAAAGTAATAAACGTAAGTCATACATGCACCGATCATAAATAATCGATATTAATGTTGATACGTGGAAATTAGCATAACCATCGGCAAGCTACCGGTTACCGACTGTATAGTCACCTAAAGGGGAGAAACAGTGAGAGGAAATAAAGATTGGTGAAGTGGAAGAGAGAGGAGAGAAGAGAGGGAGAGTGAGAGGAGAGAGAGGGGAGAGGAGAAATCGTTTATATCAATTTCTTGCATCGATCCTCTGTGCAGGCACACGTATGACTTTGTGTCTCCTTATATGGGTTCGCAAATCAATCGTTTATTGTAAACTCGTGAGAGGCCGATTCCTTTGATAATTTACGAATTTAAATAATCTTTCGTAGATGACGCGCATCATCCCGCTTTGACGATGTCGGCGTCGCGGTATTTCAGAATTTATTGTGCCATTATGTATTCAATAAGTACGCGCGGTATACATATATTAAGGAACACGTCTGAAGTATCGATGGATTGAAGTTCGTATGTTGAATACTCCTTGTAATAAATACCGCTTTTTGTCCATGGACGCTTTATGTTCTCAACAACATATGAGTGATTAATTCTTATATTTTTTCAGTAAGCACGCATCTCGCGTGAGAGTAGAATGGAATAATTTTACCTTACTCTGTAATTAAAATAATTATTTTAACTACAGTCAACTCTGACTAACCGCACACTTTTTATGCCACGTCACGCACGAATGAGTGAGACAGCAATATTTTCGGGCATCTTCTGCATTCTGAAGGGAAACTACAAATTTTAATAAAATTTATAATTTTGAAGTCGAACATGAGATGCGCCTGTACTTGATACAGTATCCTCTGCAAAGCGTAAATGTGGCAGCTATCCCCCGTAAATCATCCACTCGAAACTGTTTTAGACCTATCCACACTGTTTGTACTTTCTCGAAAGCCCGAATCTCGTTCCCGATTTCAATAGGTTGAGTTGTAGGACTGACCCTTGAATGTAATCAAACGAAATTACCAACCGACGGTGAATCCAGTGCGTTCCGAGAATTCGCTATGTAGATTACTACATTACCCATAAAATGTGGACCTATCTCTCCTACATGGAGAGCAATTGAAGGATCTAAAGAGGAAATACTCTTATAAAGTAATATTGATAATGAAATTGATAATCTTGCAAATTTAGTTTTATGAGCTGTAAGTAATATAGTTGATTCTGATAAACCGCACACTTTCTAAGCTAAGCCTTCTTTGAACGAATGAATGTGGTAGCAACATCACCGAGCCTCCTCGGACAACTAGAGTTGTTTGTCATTTGAATGATTCAAACAGCCTAAAAGAGTGAACAGATTCACTTAGTCTACCTTTGTTCTCTCCCTATAATTTCTTTCTGACTCTCTGCACTTTATCATCATCATTGTGAATTGTAAAATGCATCAAAATGCACTTAAGACCGAACTGGGTGTGCACTACATGCAGTCTGCATGAGGGCGTTGTAAGAGGGAAGTTAGTCCTTAATTTATTCGACCACTCCAGTGACCGGTGGATTCATGCACCAGCAATGCAATTATTATCAACTTATTATTATATAATTGGCAGACAGCAGTTAATGAGACCTCTTGAGACATTCCTGTTAAGCGAGATGCACTGAAGAATCAATTATTTATTTACCGCAGATTTAATTGACGGTAACTGGTCTGGGACTCATATATGCTTCTATCTTCATAATATACAATACAAAATATCCAATATTCAATGTACTTGAGTTATAACCACATTCCTTGTCAGGCACTTCACAAATTAGAAAAATAAAATATCTTTTCAACTTATTTCCTAGTTTAAGATAAGCTTTCTATTTCTATAAATGACTTGAATTGGAGAATTTGTGATATTAAGACTTCCAAATGAAACTAGCCCTTTCAGAATAAAATTTAGTGAACTAGACGAGATTAGATTCTAATTACGAATCGCAATTACGCGCGCTTTAGGATATATCGGACCTTAAGACGTAAAGTAAGAGGCGAGGTGAAAAAAAAAGTGAGGTGCAATTAT
Source organism: Synergus laeviventris (assembly GCA_032275145.1). Classification (NCBI taxonomy): domain Eukaryota; kingdom Metazoa; phylum Arthropoda; class Insecta; order Hymenoptera; family Cynipidae; genus Synergus; species Synergus laeviventris. The sequence goes on along the minus strand of JAUESI010000038.1, from coordinate 9,898,527 downwards.
GTAGAAACGGCTACAAATATAGTTAGAGCCGCTAACGATTTTGTAACGCATATAAGCAGAGAATCTCGTCTCGTCTGTGGCGTGTGCTCTAGATCCATTTATGGTAAAAACTGTGGAACACCCTTGTAGGCGATACATAATGTTCTTCGTCGAATGCTATGGATGCGAGACGAGTGCCAGAGATAGTATAGGTATCCACCTATTTGAAAAGAATCAATGTTGCTCATTGCGAGGACAAGTTCTTTTGGCGAAAAAAATAAAAAATCTTAAAAAATTAATCGTCTTTCCACTTCAGAGAAATAAGCGTTAAGAAAAGTAATTGACTGCACAAAAGGAGATAAGAAATACTGGTAGTAAGAAAGCACAACACGTTCCTGGCTATTCATCCAATTTAATTTATTCTTTGCCTTGACGTTCCATAAACTTAACTTTAGAAACTTCATTCCAGATCAAACTTTATTCAAGCTTACTAAAATTCTTTTATTTGCCATTCCTGTAATTAAAATTCTCATTTCTAGGAAATAACCTTCAAGATGCTTACTAAGAGATTAAATATAATGAACGAACAAACTTCATTTATTCACATGTTTATACTGTTATTATCTTTAATTTCCGTAAAGATAACATCGAATAAAACTCAAATGTTCTTTAGAATTACTGTTTTAAAGGAAAAATTTAGTTAATATCATTATAAAGTTTCATTCATCCAGGCAACGAAATTTTGAAATTTCGAGAGGAAAGTGATTAAAACTGTTGAAAAAAAATGTGTACGCCTTTAGTGAATGTGAAGCAAGGCACTTTAAGAGGAACTGTGGCCGAAAATGTAGAAGGCGGACAATATTTTTCCTTCTTGGGAATTCCTTATGCGCGTCCACCTGTTGGAAAACTTAGATTTCAGGTGAATTTTATTGTACCATATAATTGCAAATTTGATCGATACTTTATGATTATGTCATAACTATAGAAGAGAATGTTTTACAAAGGACCCCCAGCCTCCATTGTCTTGGGAAGGAATTCGAGATGCACAAGTAGAGAGATCGATGCCAGTGCAATTTCAAAAAAGATCTGACAATCTCGATGGCAGTGAAGATTGTCTTTTTCTCAATGTATATACCAATTCCTTATCAGGAAAGCGACCAGTCATAATGACAATCCCTGCTGGCAGATTTCGAATTATGATTAGCAATAATCGTTTCCTCGCTCCAGATTATCTTCTTAAACATGACGTTGTCGTCGTCTCAATTCATTACAGGATCGGAATTTTTGGCTTTTTAAATATGGATATCGAAAGTTGTCCAGGAAATCAAGCTTTCAAAGATCAAATATTTGCTCTCCGATGGATCCAAAATAATATAGAAGCTTTTGGTGGTGACAGGGACAATGTGACCATTCTTGGTGCATCTAGTGGCGGGAATAGTGTTCATTATCTGTCTACAAGTCCATTAGCAAATGGTATTTATTTCTTCATATTACTATGTATTCCCAATGGGTTCAATTTTCGGTTAAATATCCGATTTTGAAATCGGCTATTTGCTTATTTCATCTGTCAGCTGCTTTACAGGTCTCTTCCACAAGGCCATTATCCAAAGTGGCATAGCGGACCATACTTTAGCTTATCGAGAATCTAATAAAGACTATGGATTCAAAATAGCAGCTATCTTAGGCAAAGAATCTTCAGATTCTGAAGAGACAGTAGAATTTCTTCGAACACTCTCAATATCGGATCTCATGCTAACCTTTAAAAAGACTAAGGTTTGAATGAACATAATGTTATGAAAACTGAAATGCAAAGGAAGACTTTGGTTTGTAATAATGTGTTTATTCACGTGTTATGACAGGAGAATTATTCGTCTTTGGAAGATTTCTTTTTATTTGGACCTACCTGGGACAATAAAAGTGTGAATCCTTTTGCACCCAGACCACTCCCCGAAGTGATAAAAGAAGGAATTAATATTCCTTTGTTAATCGGATTTAATACTCTGGAGGGTATGAGATTTCTGAGAGGTACGCGTCTTACAATGAACTTGAAACTAACAAAAATTACACTGTCATTATTGGGAAACTAAAGCTTTCTACTCTTCACAGACGAGGATTGTATCACGAAATTACACGATAATTTTGAAAATCATCTAGCTGAGTATTTGGGTCCAGAAAGACGCGATGCTCTCAAAATTCCTGGATTTATAAATGCAGTAAAGGAGTTTTATTTTAAAGACGAATCCAGCATTGTTAAACAAGCTCAGAATTTGGTAAATTACATTGGAGATCTGCATTACTGCAATCCCATTCAAATGTGTATTGAGAGACAGATGCAGAAGTCGACAGCTACCTTCGTATACCTCTTTTCATTCCAAGCTGCAATAAGTTTATTTTCGCAATACTACGCACACATCGATACTAAAGGTACCTAACTAGACGAACAAGCAGAATTATTAGTATTATTATTGTGAAAAATTTTCTTTCCATCAGTCACTAGTTTCATTTATCTCTCTTAATTTCAATTATTATAGTATATATCTTTCAATAGGGCTTCGTGGCACAGCTCACATTGATGAATGGAATTTCATCTATCGAATCTGTTTTAGAGAATCTTTCTATAACATAAAAGATCACCCCAAAGACTATTTAGTAATGCAACGCATGACGAAAATGTGGACTAACTTTGCTAAGTTTGGGTACGAATATAAATTTCACTTTCATATCTATAATCCAATTATTTTCATCAATTTCCATTCATCCCAGGAACCCTACTCCGAATATCGATGACTTAATAACTGCCAAATGGCAGCCGATAACGCCGAATAAAAAACATTTCATGGAAATCGACGATGAACTTAAACCTGGCGAAGATCCTAAAGGTGACTTTTGGAACTTCTGGAAATCTTGGAATATCTACAATTAAGTCCAATTTTTGTGTTTTTGAAGAAATAAGAATTTTAATGATCGGTTTTAGTAAGCAAGATACAATTATTCTTATTTTTCCTCATGGAAAAATAAACCCAATTAAATATGAGTAAACGTTATCTGGTTTGAAGTAAATGAACGTCAAAGTAAGTTGGATGTCATAAATGAATGTTGGTCAAATGCGATTCTGTTGATTCTCCTACAAACATATAAAGAAGGAAAGGTCGCCACACAGCAAGATAAAGAAGAAGAGAGTCCGGAAAAAATATATAGAAGCAGAATCTGAGAAGGAAGAGGATTTTAGGTATAGTGCTGAATTGAGGAAGGCGGTCTTACAAAGCGCCCCGTAAATCCGCGCCAGGTTCGACACCCGACATTCTCTTCGCCTTACCATATATTGCTCTTTCTCTCACTCTCCCGTGCCAAATTTCAGCCCCTCTTTCTCTCTGCAGAATCTCACAATTCACGGAATACGTTATAAGGGATTAAAAATAATAGGAGGCTTGGCTGGACCAAGGCGAATCTTGCGCGGGAGGCCCCAGACAGAATCGAATCGCGGAATTCCGCGAGATCTTTCACAAGGCCCTTCACTGCCTCAGCTCAGCACCTCTACCTCGAGCCTGACTCTTCAGGCACGCTCGAAGCGTACTCCTGACAGTCTGGCGGACACACTTTATGTTACTCGTTTCCCGAGACCTTCAAATAAATAGCAGTCACAGGAACTCACCTTTAAATCAAGATGTAAGTATAATGACTCGTATCTCAGAGTCTCCGAAGCGATTATACACTGTGCGAAAGATTTTACCGTGATAAGTTTCATTCACCTAAATTGTTGGACATTTAAACAATTTGCGGTCTTCAAGTAGGTAACTCGTAATACGAAAGAGGGTAATCGCAAATTGTTTCAGCGTATGACTCGATGCCAAAAAATTGAGAATTTGACATTCCGATGGTGTGCACCCAATAGGTCACCTCAATTTTTCCTATGGAAATTGATGATTTGGCGATTAAGGATAGTTTGGTGATTGGATTGTAGGTACTAGGAAAATTGTACCTTCAATTGGATGTGTTGTTATGTACCTTCAGGAACGCCGTACGCACTATCGTAACATAGCCACCGGGCGTTGCCATTATAAACATATACAAATTCGTCAGAGGGTACCGCGAACAATGGGCCGTTTAGCACCCGAGATATATATCATCGTGCCGCCGCCGATGCCGCCACAGCCACCGCCTCAGCGAAAGAAAGGGTTATACCTACTTATGGTTCATTCGAGAATTTCAACCTTTCATTCGTCCTCGTATCGCGATCCTATCGATAACGAAGCAAACCGGCTGTAAAAATCACGCATTAGCAGTTTTAGTTGGATCACCCAACTGTATGTTAAATGACCTTGTTTTAAAGCATTAATATCTGTCCAGATGTTAATCCATTTGTCTAGCTGTGCTATGTTTACAAACAGGTTGAAAGTGTTCACAAGCCAAGGATTCAGGATTAAGGAATCACTCGTTGGATTAACAAGTCTATTGAGCGAGTCCATTGAGGATTTAGAAACTCTTAAGTTTTACGGTCAAGATCATCAGCCAGGTTGGAGGATAGGTTCATCGAACCAAAAAGTTGTTTTAAAGAGTACGATAGAACGATTCAGATTGTTTGACCCTGGGGGCGCCCCCTGATGGGCTTATCGCCCATTCCCATCGTAGCTACCATGATACGTGACTAGGGACATACTCGTGCTTCGTTTAGCTTTTGACATCGAGACCTAGTGTAACTCCTTGCATGATCCCGACTACACGTAGGACCCAAAATAGTAGAAATTAATTACGATTACATGACAGCCAAAACTTATGGAAACGATGCTAATAACCATGACAATTTTTTAACGTTAAAGATTTCCGGAATTGGCAGATGTTTCCACATTTTTCAGATTCAAGCCATAATATAATCCATTCATCTAAAGCTTTAGATTTTTTATAGAAGACTACTTCCAGCAAATGTTAAAAAAAATTGAATTTATAATGAATGAATATATCAAAATCGTCATATCTGCGATCGTGCATTACCATATCGTAAGCATTAACATATCGTTCCCAAGAAAGGTTAATATCGAAGGACCCAGAAGGTCCCAAGAAGCGAGTTTGATCCGAGGCTGATTAAGCATGGGGTTCAGAACCGAGCCCACGTCGTCACTTGTTGCGCTTCTTCTAAGCACAGTAGCCAGCCGCATTGTGAAACTGCCAAAAATGGTGGCGGGCCGAGAGGACCAGCATATAATAACGAGTTCGGAAGAGAACGGTTCCAAGTCCTCATTAGGGGATATGACAGATGCGGCGGTAGATAAGGACCGCATACCACATCCGATATGTATTCGATCCTTCCTTTTGGTGTGAGTGCATCTCCACAATTTCATGAATATGGCGATACATATGCACCTTTCTTTTGCTCTTCGAGATTTGTTTCTACTCCTCTTACGGGATTGCTGGGAAATGGGAGAAAGAAGCAGAGCTTCGATTTCCATAATATTCAAATGTATAGAGTGCGCGAGATCAAGCGCGAAGCGACCGAAAGAGGCGTCCCTGCGATGCGATGGTGTGGCGCGGCTGGCATGGTGTTGCCCGCTGACATATTTATCGGGGGCCGCGCCACCTGCAACTGCAACCGGCTCCGCGGCATCCGTACAGAACGGTTTTTGCCCATTTGTATCCCCGCGATGCCGGCCAATCCACCGACAGCCCAGTTTACCCAATGCTTGCACTCTTCTTCCCCCCTTTTTCACCCTTCCACATGTTCTCATGCTATCTTCTTTCTCCTTCTTGCTCTCTTAGCTTTGCTCTAAGGATGATAGTTTCTCTTTCTTTTTTCCTCTTGTATACCCTCTACGAAAATTATTCTTCGCGACGTCACCCCACCAACTGTGTGGATGACATATTGCTGCTTCCGATTCTTGCGAGCAATCGGATCCTCCGATAGCTCCTGTTACGCTTCTACCCGAGCGATTTAGCTCGTTTGTTTTCTAATTTTGGGTATGGAAAATAAGGTGTTGTGGTCTCATTATCCCACTGGTAGTGTTCGGATAGACCGATAATATATACACCTACGCAAACATTGATGCACCATTATGGGAATTTCAAGTTCTCACCCGTTCTTTCCTGAGTCCTCACCCTCGCAAAGTGTTACTTCCTAAAATACATGAAATTGCTTCTACGAAAATTTATGTGAATAAATGTTCGCAATTATTTTTGTTGATTAGCGAGCCTATAGCGATCTAAAAAGAACCTCTCTCCACTTATGTACAAACGTTCCATGACGAATTGTTCCACTCATTGATCGAGTGCAATCTAAAATTGAAAGAACACATATGGCCACAATTCGAAAAAATATAAAGTAGAGCCTGGATACTCTCTAGGTTTGGTGAAGCTTTTCATTCCCAGTTGGCCGGTTGTTTTCACTCTGTTATATGCAGCGATATAGAAGTCCGTTGCTTCGTAGGTGCGGTCAGTTAGATAGCCACTCTGCGAATAATAGTGTACTCGTATACTGGTATACTGCAGAGTACTATACATGTAGGAGGTACCCAATCCAGGCTTGGTCCACAAACCGACATCAGCGGCAACCGGACTCTAATCCAGGCGCAGGATGCTGAGGCCACGCGATTCGACGTTGAGATGATTGTAGTTGCAAATGGGCAGTTTGCATCAAGAAGCGACCCCAGCCGACAGGACATGCACCGGCAATGCAAACAAAGTTGACCCAAACGTCCCACTATCACTATACTGTACTATACCATACCAACCCCCTGGCTACTGTACCAAGCTAGGTACACCATCCTACCCTCATCCCTCGGGTGATGCATGAAATGCGACTCAACTGTATGACAACGAACACACAGACACTGTACACTCTACACTGTATACAAATTACAATTCTGCCTAAAACTCACTCAGGTCCTTTCTCCTTATACCTTTCGGAGATTGTTATTCGTGATCAGCGCGAATCGTTCATTATTCACGTGATTTACCCAATGGACCTAAAGCACTATCTCCGCCGTATACTAGTTACACTCAGAGAAATTTCTGGTACTTGGAACGTGGTTGTGCATAGTTAAAAATGTCCTTAACTAATTTTTATAGTTGTATCGAGGAATAGCTCACTTAATCTCAAAACTCTTCAAGTCGGTAGTATATCTTTAATCTTTAAAAGTATATATCTTCAAATAGTAGTATGACCAAAAGAGTATTAATCAGTCAAAGCAACAAGCTACAGAATCTCATTCGTTAAAAATGTTAAGTAACTTAGATTGTGCGTAGTTTTAAATTTCAGACACAAAAGGATCGATAAATCTAAAAGCGTATAAACAAATTTGAAAAAGCTTGACATCGATCCTTTTCTAATTCGCGAAAAATAGACGGCGGATTATAAATTGTTTACTCGAAAGTCCTTTTTTATGTACTGAAATGCATTCGAAATTCAGCTTTAGTCCATTATTCCATCCGAAAGAGGATAACAGAAGGGTTCGACTTTTTCTTTAGTGGTTTGGCCGCACGGCTTTGTAATTTATGCCCTCGCGCCCAGGACTCTCAACACTCGGTTTTGAATAAGGACACTTGGCAGGACTTTCTTTAAAAGGACAATTTATCCTCGAGGTCCGAATGTAATATATTTCAAGCAGTCCAGCTCCCTAATATCCGTAATACAGAACTAAGTCGACAAATGACATCTGCCATTAAAACTTTTGCCATTTCTCATTTCTTTTGATTTAATATAACATAAATGAGTAAATCATAAATTGAGCCAAATTAAGTTGAAGCATTAGGACAGTAATTATCATCAAAAATCTCCTTCGACTACCACCACATCTTTTAACGAAAGTTTTGCCAAGGTCTATTGCAATCTATTTGCATAAGCAAAAGGACGAAACTTTAGTAGTTGAAAGTTTATATTGCAATGTAAAGCGGTAAATTTGAGTAAGTTGGGTATTTGCAGAGCACATAGTATGCATCGCTGTATATGCAATTTGCTATCGGTTGGTAGAGAGTCGGCATGTCTGTGTCGGAGTAGCAGTGTTTAAATAAAGTGAACACCAGAGTGGTGTAGCTTGTGGCCCTCCTCGGTCCCTCTGAAGCTGCCACCCTTTACCCTGAATAGAGTGTGGCACTGGCACGAGTGTCTACTCTCTTTCTATCCTACAGGGAGGTGGGAACTGGGAACCGGAGGACCGGCGATACAGAGAGCTTCGGTCAGTTAAACATGCGCATATTGCATGAAACTAGTAGCAAGAGAGACCAGAGAATCGACCTCTGTATTAACACCTTCGCTCTGCTAACGTAACATTTCTCACATCCACTCACATCGTTGTTCCCTGCACGATTTTAAGGTATATTTAAACTTAAACGTGCAGAGATGCATCTCAAGGAAAAGTAATGCTCCAGGTGTGAAAAACTCTGAGGATTAATTAACTTGTGATATCTTCAGGCTATAATTATTTTATCTAAATATGGCACAATTTTTAATGCGTTACAAATAAGGCATTACTACCAAACACTGCAAGCAATTAAAAAATTCCCAGTAAATGTTTGGACGAATTCACATTCAGAAATGAAAGAAAGAATCTGAATCAGTAAATACACCCCGAATTCTTAAGCCTATAGTCAAAGTGAAGTAAGTTCTATAGGCGACAAGCGTGAAAACGTAGAAGTAATTGCAAAACTTGTGAAGCTCGCAGTTTGGTTTGTGCCATTAGGGTCCATTTTTCACGCTCCTCGCCCCCAAATAGGCGCAGGTCAGCGTCACCAATATTTAGAGATGATCCTAAAGAAGGGGAGGTACTAAACAACCAGACAAAATCTTGGATTTGAGTTCATCATCTCGAGTGGTGGATAAAGGTTTGACAACGTGACAATATTTTGAACGGTTCATCGATCCGAGAGTAAACGGTTTAAAGAAGCCCGGTCCTCATTATACTTATGCCTACTTATAGCCATACCTCCCGAGACGGTCGGGAAATACTGTGTCACCAGAACAACCTGGTAGTTGGTTCGCTGCCTTTGTAGGTCGTAAGTATGGGCAACTTGTTGCACGAAATTCATGCCTGACGGGCTTCAACGAATGAAGCTCATACCTCATAATTGTCCCCGTGTCGTTGTCGTTGTCGCAACGGATCATCTGCTCGCAGCTGCTGGCCATCTCTCGATATCCCATCTCGATGTCGGCAAAATGTTTCCAAAAAATAATCCCTCTAAAGAGAAATAGAAGCTCTTCAAACATTTCTCGGAATTTCTTGAAACGATCTCGTTTTTTTTTCTTTGCATCCAGTCCTAAGATGAAGTGCAAAATTGATCTCGGTTCCAGAATCTTCGACACTGAAAGAGAAATGAAGTAAATACTACATCAAGGACCAGAAATAGGACTAAATGGGGTTTAGCACTGGCTATTCCCTAATTATTTTAAAATGTTATTAACGGTCTCAATTACTAAAGATGACTAAAAATTCTTTGGGCAAGACTAAAAAAGAAATCAGTAGGTTATTTATTCCTCGATAAAACCAGAATCGTGCGATCTGATCGTTAAACTTGAACTTGAGGTTTATCCTCTGAATAAAGCTCGCAGGCTCCTGGAGAACGAAACTCCGATCGCTATAAATTTATTTATGCCAAAGAATGCTCGAATGCTTAGCGACTGCACGAGTCGTAAGAATACCGACACGACGATGCGTAATTCAGTACATAATCGTTACTTTACTCCCGGTTGGACTATCGACACGAAGTGAGTAAGTATATACTACACATATGCTATAATCGTGGTTCGCGTATCGCCTCGCATTTTCTGCAAACGGAGCCATTTAGTCTTTCGCCAACTGGGGACAAGAGATGCCAGGGGGTTGGGAAGTGTTCCAGGTGGCAGCTTCGACGACATACCACGCCACAGTAATAGTAATAGCAATAGCACAGCACAAGCACATCCCGTTTCCGTACATAGATCGTTCGACTCACCTATGTGTGCTTCTTCTCCGAGCTTGGCACGCATACCGTCAACATGAGTCTCCGTAAAAAGGAAAATCATTTTTAACGAAGGCTCGCGACTAATGAATGTTCATTCGTGCCCTATGCGAGTACATCAGGAGGAATGACAAAAAGATTCCTTTTTATTCTCCATTTGTAACCGATTTTACAAAAAATAACAAATTACCATCTCATTTGTGGTTGTCACAACCACATTTGGTTCTGTCAATTAAAATCCTGGTTATGGCAACCACAAATGATTAGCTGTACCATACTAGGAACTTTAAACAAAGTTTCATGAAAATTATTATTACATTTTATAATTATACTTTTTTCATATTTTTTTTTTGCAACTAGAGATTTCAAGCGATTTCAAAAGATTACAAAGAGTTTTTAAATCCTTTCACATGTTTTGATAACTCTGCAATTTCTTGAAAATTCTTTAATATCTTTAAAAATCCTTTAGAGTGTTTACAAATATTTAAAAATAATTGAAAATCCTGAATCTAGTTTGAATTTTTTTGAAGTTGAAGTTCCTTTAAAGTACTGAAAAAAATGGGATTGTTCTTTTTAGACAATTAACCAGTTAAGTAATCAAATATTGCAAATAATGAATCTAAAATAGCTTTTTAATTTTCAAGAAATATTAGGGAATATAAAAAATACATTGATAAAATACGTGGGAATGCTTAGTGAGTGTACCAGGAATGAACAAATATAGATAAATCGGAAGTAATAAATACAGAATTTCTAGTAATTAATATCTATTCTAGCATCTGTTTATCTCCTGCATTCGTGTTAGACTTTACTGCGGGAATTGGAACTCGATTCGATAATCGTTTTCAAGTATATGCAATATTGGGCGACGCGAGTGGTTGTACAAAAGAAATTCACGAGCACGACAGTATGATCGTGGTATCACTGTATCTATATGGTGTACACACAGTTTTAGCGTTCACGCGCACGAACACACTCCCTAACTCATACCAATTGCAGCAACATGCCACATCATTACGCTCCGCTAATTAATTGTGATTTATCGGCTCCAAAATGTTCGATGTACCGATCGGATGTTTCACGAGGAAATAACGTCGACTCGCCGGGCGAGATTCAAGGAGGCATTCTAGACAAGGCTCGTTAGCATCGACTAAAGCTTATTCTTTCATTTTTTCCACTTCAAACGGTGGTTATGAAAAAGTACTTCGTTAACGAAACATGTGTTACTTACTCCTGATTGTACCCGATAAATTCAACTTTAGTACTATTAAAATCGTTTCGACAAGCAACCATTGCATTAACTTTAGTCGAGAAAATCACCTCGCTCGAAGTCACTCGATTCTCGAAATATCTTTCGATATGATTATATGTTATATAATTCATCTTATCTGGTCGTCTCGGTGTTCTAAACAAAGATTCACAAATTAATCTTCATTTGAAGGAAAATAATGCGAAGGATGCGAAGTATTGCCATATTTTGACGAATGAACGAGACTCAAAAACGATATGTTTAGTTAATAATTTGTCCACTGCATCGTCCACTGATTTGAAATGACTGTTTTAAAGACTACTTATAATGAAGTGAACGTTTACTGGAAAGAGTTGCAAATCACAGTGGAGCAAAAAGGCATTAATCCACACGGCTGTAAGCGCGTGCAGATCACTATACGTACTTATAAGTATCGCCATGCCAAGTGGCAGTCTTGGCTGTTCGCCAAGATTCCCTAAAGGGAACTCGGCCTCTTCTGAAAAATCATCGCAAATACTAAACCGCGCACAGAAACGTTCAATGGAGAGGCCGCATGCATTTCGCATAAGCGACGCCGACTTTTTGCACGACCTCACCTTGTTCATCGGCATAAACATTATGGCGGCTCGGACTACTGCGAGGTGGTGCAGAAAGGGAAGTCCCTCTCGACTTTACTGGGCGAAAAGGTGGTGATACGCGATCTGAGAGGCAAGTGGTTTCCCTATAAGATACACGTAGGAAAAACTGTTCTCTCATTTCTGCGCTTTTTCTCCCAGAATCAGCCTCTTCCATTTGCGTACGCAAGATATGGCGTTCCAATATAAAAAAAAGTTTTCCAACTCTCATTACCAATTCGAAGGACACACGTCCCAAAGACTCTAGACAATTTCAACTGCTCATTCCAGAATTTATTCATTTTGTCCCAAGAAAGAACACAAGCTTCATTCAGTAGAGTCTGTTTATTTAAATTTTTTATCGCGTTCACTGTATGTGATCTCAATAAATTTTGTAGCGTTTCTTTTCAACAAATTTGCCCTACAATTTTTTTCAGCATAAGATACATTCTGAATTGAGCGATTAAAACTTAAATATTTAGCAGACTGTCCAGTTGTTCTAGAGACATTATAGGACTGCAAACAATAATAACTGCGTATATAAAGACCGGTGTTATGTTCATGATAGATGTAGAAACAGACAAACCCAGCTTTCTTTCAACACATTGCAAATATTATGACGTACATATAAAATGTACCAGATCCTAACCGTCTCAGCTAACAAATTCGAGGGTAATTTCGCAATATATTCTGTATACTGTAGCATGGAAATTCTGATGTTTGTTTACTGCATGTTGTAGAATGCTGGGAGTATCTTCCGGGCATGCGGTTTAGTTGCGTCGTTTGTCTGTTTGAACAACCAGCCGTCGATCAATCTGTGGCCTCGTGAATCATTTTCAGATTATTATGGTCACTGAATGCGGTCGCTAAAATCAGATCTCTAAACTACAGTATTATCATCAGTATCTATATACAATGCCGATCAGAATTTTGAATTCATCTGCTTTCGATGATTCTTTACGTTCTCTTAAATTTAATTACATCAAATGTTTAGAATAAATATAAAAATATTCTTATTATAAAACACGTAGGATGAATTCATATTGTTACCAGACATAATTTCATGGAACAAACTAGTCTATGGATACCTGTCTCTCGAATTCCAGATGACCATAAAAACCCCTGGCCAATACGACAGGTACCTACCCCTCGAACTGAAACCTTTATCTTTATCGTTATGCGTCGTTGTTTCAAGCTCTTTATGCTTGACACGAACTCCCATTAACGTTTGATTTACAACTTTCTAAAAATCTATAAAAGGTGACTTAACATACTCCTGTCCTGGCACCGGTTCGAAAATCTACAAACTTCCACGAAATCATATATACCAATCCCGAAACTACTCACATATTTTTGATATGAAAAAGATAATTCAAATTTCTTGACTAAATTCCTGTGTTGCTTTGGATATGACGATTTTTCTTATCAGTTTATTTAATGGAATTACGCATTAAAAACTTGTTCATTTTTATTTCCTGGACCTCTTTTTCCATCAGCCATGTTTTATGGCTAAAGACACTTTTATCTGTAATTCTGATGAAAAAAAAACTATTAAACATTTTTATGGTAAATTAATGAGTTTGGAAAAAATATATCGGTGTATGTATGTATGATTGTCGACATTGCAACATCGTAGGTTGCATTCGGGGACCCTCGTAGGAAAAAAACGCGGGTATACCATACATTCATACAATATTTGGACGGACGTCGAGGCCAGATCGAGAGGTCCGATAAAATTATACACTAAGCCCATAAACGAGTTCGAAGTCAGTCGTTAAAATTAAAATCTGTCGTAAAACGATTCCTCTGCAGGTGAGTTACACAGGGGTTGATGCTCTTCGAGTTCCCACCCCTAGAGGACCACCAGAGCAGACATTTCATTCATAAATATCTTTCCTAAAAAGTTTAGGATCTATCTCCTTCAGTCGTAACACAAAGTTTCAACAGGAAAAATATTTCTTGGTGTTTTAATGTCGGATCTATATCTGATGAGTACGTTCTTGGTTCGGTTATCATATTTCAAAAATTCGAGAACTATAAAATGTAAGATAAAAATGGGGACGAAGTATATTTGAGGAAGATAATTTTTCTCGTTAATTTAATAGTCAACAGATGTCGAATCTTGATTTTTTCCTTAATATCTCTTAAAATCTTTCGCTGATTTCCCTGACTTCCCTAACATGTGACCACCCTGCAAGAGATTTTAAAGATATTATTAGGAGTTACTTTTCAATGGTACCCTGTCGAATATGGTACTAAAAATTATAAAAGGGTATATCGTTTTGAAAAAAAAGAACCAATTCAGAAACATGTTATAAATTGCAACAAAGGCATATTTTATTGGGCAATGCATCTCGAAAATAGAGACGATTTCCGTAAAGGTATAAGAGACGAGTCGAGTCTCTCATTCTACCATTCAGGGTTAAACTAATAATACCGCAGACAAAGGGAACTGGATTCGTTCCAAGTTATTAGACCATCACAAAAGCGGCGGTTGCGGCCCTGTTTCTCGCTTACACGTAATAAACTCCCCATGGCGTGTCCGCGAGGCGATTCTGCATCACTTTTTTTAAAATTATTTTTATTATCACTTTATTATTACTGCAGGTTGGCTTTACGGCCGTATTAACAGGACGTATATGTGTATATATGCATCGCGTGATTCATCTCTATCTCTCTCTCCGTCACTTTACCACTCTATCAATTATACCGAGGATGATCATGACGACGGAGATTTTTTAATTTCCTTTTTTAATTTTTTTCTTTTTTTTTTTAAGAAATGACCGTATCCAAGTTAAGTGCTGCATCATACGACATTCTTCCCGAAATACAAGTTCCGATGAAAGTAAATAACTAAGTGTCAGGGCAAAGACAATCGGGCCTGTTGCAATGAAAACGAGGTCGTAAAATAAAATTGCCTTATACAGTTGCAAGGTGGTCATAATTACTCCATGATGCTGGGGCCTCGCATACAGTTTTAATAACATATTTGTTTATGGAATGGAATTGCCAGTATGGGGGACTTTATTGGTTTTGTAAAAAGCGAATAAAATCCCTTAGTAATTAATTAAAGTTAATTACTAATGGGTTTTTAACAAGTAGTTTTGAGGAAATGTGAGAACGGTTTAAAAATTTGTTTATAATGTACAAGGCTTGACATTTTTTAGCAAAGGTTCTGTAGCTTTAATATTAGACTTCCAATAGTTTAAACTGTTACACTCAACTCCGACGTTAGGTCCCTCCCGCGTTTTGTCCTTCTAATTTTAGCCGACTGGAGAAATTGAAAACTTGTCTTATCTAATCATTTTAGATAATATCCCTCGATTAAAACTGATTAATAAAACGATGCAAATAAAAATGCAAAAGGAACAGTCCATTTTACAGAGTGTTCTGCATATTTTTTTGCACGGTACAAGCTCTCGAAAACGGGTATCGTGGTCTGCAAATAAATCAATAAAGGCTGGGGTTTTAAAAAATGTGGAATGTTATTTCGTCCGTATGCTAATGCACTCGAGTTCGCACCTCGGCTGCATCGAACGTCACGTTAAATAAGGTACGCCATGAAATATAATAATCGGTAGTACGAGAATGCTAATGCGAGCGAAGGACGATCACGTGGGAAGATGGCAGCATCTGCGTTCGAGTGAGAGAAGAAGAGGGATGGAGAAATCGAAACTAAGAAGAAGATGAACAAGAAGATCAATAAGAAGACGAAGAAGTGGATGAGGAAGAAGAAGGGAAAGAAGAAGAATGCATGAGAACGAGATGCAAACAAATAGGATGTGAAAACAACAGGGCCGTATTCCAAAGAAATCAGAAATCGAACTGTTTAAATCACCTTTAAATTCAAAAGCCCCTTGGAGGTATGATGTAATTTTTTAGTTTTGGGTCCTCAGCGTAAAATTCCACTATTTGAACATCGAAGTTTTAAAATTGATACATTTTAAAATATACTCGGACCTAAGATCTATTGTCAGATGCATTATTAGTGCTAATCGGATTATAAAGATAACTGAGAGGCGCAATAACGTGAAGTCCGAGTGTACTATCAAAATTGGAAATGGTAAATTTCGATCCTAAACAGAAAATCCTTCTCAGATGTGGTGTTCACGGTCCTGGGAAGGAGTGTGGTAGCGAAGGAAGATAAAGAAAGAGAAGAGGTAGTGAAGAGAAGAGAGAGGACGAAGAAGTGAAGATCGAGGGTCATAGGTGAAGCCCAGCCTCTCGCCCTTGATAGGCGGAGAGATCCAATCGCGTTCTCTTGTATACTCTCTAACTCTCTCATCCCGTGTCTTCAGCAATGCACCTTTCGCTTTTATGCTCTTATTATACTTGCATTATTCGCTAACTGCGGCAGTTTGGTATCCCCAACACACCTACACGTCTACATTCACGCACAGACGAACCGTCAACTGACTCGGTAATTGCGAAGCAAGCGCCACTTGGATTATGGGTTGTTCGAGAAACGAGAGAGATCTTGGATTTCTTAAAACCCCAGCCACGTTTACATAATGGACATTTAGTTTTACACGTTAAAATACCAATTTCAGAATTGGAACCATTCATTTTAATTCTCAATTCATAATCAATACTGAGTATAGTCTACTCTGGCTAACCGCACACTTCCACTTCCTCTTCGATTCTTTTAAGAATCTAAGTGTGCAGATAATCAGAGTCGATATCTATACTCAGTGTTCATTATTTGATTGGTTGTCGAGATACTGATACTGGAACTGAGTAAATGTTAATTTACTCAAGAAGAGATTATTAGCCAAAATCTTGATCGTGGGTTTCCTGATCGTGGGTTTTTGAATATAGTATCGAATTTGAATCTACGAACTTGTCTATCGCTGTCGAACTTTCGGGGTTTGAGGAAAAAAGAGTACGAGCTCGCTCGATAATGATCTTTATGCGAGACGGTCCAGCTGAAATATTATACTCGTTAGAAACCAAATTGGGGTCCCCTTAAAGGGGCTGTGTGCAAGCCGCGCAGGTATTTATAATTTGAAACGCGTTTTTTGATAAAGCCGCTGCATTAACCGGATTTACATATGGAACCGCCTTTGTTTTAGCGACCACCCTTTCAAGCATCCAATTTAATTGCCTTCGTAATATAGTGCTATTGTCGAACGAGACATTTTTACGGATTTCGCTTCTATACTCTCCTCCGACATCAACCAACCAGATTCTAAAATCTTTCAAGCGAAACGTAGGCGTTAATAACGACACGCGAAATATGCGATGATTCCATTCCTATAAACTTTCCAAGCGCTAATAAAATGACAAAGTTGTTTCATTTTACGTTCACGACAAAATATTTCAGAATATAAATCTATTTTCGGTTACCTCTACCCTAAATAGAGCTTTAGAAAAAATTAACTATTAACTATTAGCTATTAACTAGTCAGCATTCAATATTTTTCTCAAATAATTAAATGAACTAGGGGAAGGATTCTTCCTTCCTTTATGTGGTTACTTTTGAGTGACAACTTCTCCACCTTCGGAATAAATATAGGGATGGAGCATTGCGATGTCTCTGCATGGACTTTGCAGTTGTCGAGGTATATCCGGTGATTCAATCGACATTGTACCGATCGAGAATTAATTACGAGAAGATACCGATTGGAAACCCAGGCTGGAAGATCCTGTTGCGAGATTCGCAGGATAATCCACCTAAACGTATAGGACCACCGTGATCGAAGGGCGCACACGAGTTAGCTGCATACGTTTAAAGGGAATGACACGAAGGTGGTTGTTCTTTTTAATTATGTTTATAATCAACGCGTCGCATGTCTATGGTAATCGTTCCCCTCGGTACCCGCCTATTCAACCAACTCATCAAGATTTATAGCACCGTTACTTCTACCACTCACGATGAGTCGCAAATAATCCATCATTACAATTAAGTAAACAATCAACCCATTCTTATTATTATGCACTTTCATTATCAACAACATCTCAGTTTTAGTGCATTATTTTAAGGTGGGACGAGAATACCAATGTACTTAAATATAATTAGGCATCTATAGTATAGTGATGCAAAATGACGAATAGAATGAAATTCCTCGGACAAACAAAATGAAATAACGATTGATTTCACAAATCAATGCTACTTTTAAACATTCGAGTATTTGTGCTAGATTGTCTATAATTAATGAACATGTATCCGAATGAACATAGTTCCCTCTGGCGGTAATTTCGGGCGGAGTTGAAACTAAACAGTTCTTGTATTTGCTGCGAAGGGTGTGTTTATGACATGGTTGTTTGCAGATGCTACATTATAAAGAAGCTGTGAGGCACGAGACCTCTCTATACCTTTATATATGTTGAAAGGACTCAGGGCGTGGCAGGCCCCAGGGTGCCTCCGTTGGGAATAAATTACGTGGGGGCGGGGGAGCCACACGGTTATTATTGCTTAATAGATAGCCAAACAAATGGTTCACGCCTTCCCTTCCAATAACATCATGATTAAATTGTCTTCTGGCACGAGCACGCAGATTATGAAACCCACAATATCGGATGTCTCAGTAATTTTCAATTAATTATCTTTAAATAGGGACATGTATAGTTTCCTAATTGATTTGGTATTTGCGAATACAAAATCTCCAATTCTCTGAAATAATTAATGTCTTTCACTAATTTGCATTTTTCAAGTACAATTAAATACAATCAAGATTAGTACTCGGCATTTGGAAAATTGATAAAATATTGTTTGGGTTTAGCAAGCCACGAAAGATTTACGGATATGAGAAATGTTACTGATAGTTCTACTCGTGTACTTTTACGTTTACAAAATGCAGTAAAAGCAAACGGTTGATTTACGTCGGCGTTGGAAGCTGTAAGCTTATATATACAATTATATACATATATATAATATATATATAGCTGCGACAGCTATCAACCTCTTGGCCTATAAGCTTGGTCGATCTGTGGTCTATGTCATGCAAAGTCGCCTACAGGTATATGTATTCGTACAGCGGCAACTACATTCGCTAATGACTACTAATATCTCTAATTAATTCGACTTATCTCCTCGCTATATACAAATCCCCACTGGCCCACTGCAACTTTGAAACAACATGCGATCAAATTGTTGATTCAAATTGTTTCTTTAATTCAAAAAAAAATCCAAACCTTGAGAGTACATTTTGTTTTTATTTAAAGAGCTAAAGATTCTAGACAGCAAAAAAAGAAAATCCACCAAGTGTTGTTAGGATCGGGAAAAAAAAGTAAAGCAAATGCCTCGAATTTATTACCATGAAATAGAATGAATTTGCCTATATGAATGAATCGTCAGATAGCGCATCAGCGACCTTTTACATTGTCTGTACATTTTTTATCAGAATTTCATATTTATACATCAGTAACTGAAAGCCCAAGAATGTGAGTCACCACCTGGCTTGAGTACATTAGTAATGACCGCGCTCTTGTCACTTATTGATCAATGGCACTACGCTCTTTGGCTATTGTAACGCAATAATTACGCCATTGACTTCCATTTTAAGACTATCCTGCCACGCTCCACATAACACATTCAATAGTTCGATCCTTCTCGAACGATCTATTTGGAATTATTTTGCGACCTAATGAGACACAGGAACGTTATTATTTTAATCAGCGAATGACAAGAACGGACTAATCGCATAAGGGCTCAAGCATAGGGCTCAAGTCGGGTTGTAGATATTTCATGTTTCTTTGTGCAAAATACTGGAACACTTTAAAAATTACTGAAGTAAATAAATCCCCATTAGTGCCTAAGTTAGGGTGCTATCTAGCAAGCTGTAATTGTAAATAGGATCAATTGGGTCAATTTCTACCCGGAGCAAGGGGTCCCGTAAAGAACTCTTTAAGGGAATCACATACTTTTAAGACCCATACTATTTCAACCTTGAAAAGTATAGTGTATGATATAGATTTATGTCGCAAGCGCTGAACGTGAGGGTCCCTCTACCCGCTGGAGCGGGTGGACATTGATGATGGAGACAAAAGTGAGAGGGGGGGGGGACGAGCATATATAAATGGCGACGGTAGGTGAGGGGCAACGGAAGGAACGCGCTTCTCTGAGAGTCCAGAGCCACAGAGTGATTTGTGAAGACGCTCCCGCGGTCGTAATCACGTGGGATCTCTGCGCTGTCGTTTGGTCGACAAGGAAGGCAGCATCCGAAGGACGGTACAGCCGGTCCAGAGGAAGAGGACGAAGGACTCTGAAGAGTGCAGAGCACAGGACCGACCAACGACTCTTATTGTTATTATACGGAGTGATGGGCGTCCACAATCGTGGCATGTTTATGCGTCCAGATTCGAAGTGGCCTTGAATTGCACTGCAGCGAGCCCATCCAAATCGAAACCTCGCTTGCCTGGTCTTCCTCGTCTTCTCGGGAGAGCCTGTCTCCGTCTGCCCTAAGATCGAGCTTTTTATTTCCTTAGTCAGTGAGAGGCGAACGCGAGACTGACACCAGGGGACGGGAATGAGACGAAGGGACCCGGCTTGACGCGATCGTGAAGTGTCAAGGGTGCCTTTTTTTTATTAGGGAGAGGAGGGTGGCCTCTTTGCCGCGTTGAGATGACGGGGTCAAGTCTCGGTTGACATTATTGCTGTTTTGCTGTGTCTTCGCGGTGCTTGGCTGAGGGCGAAGGAAATTAACCCTGAAAGTTTTTCATCAAAATTATCTACGAACGTTCCCGCACATTTCGGCCATTTTTATTTAAAGCCTGACGTAACAACTGAAACTTAGTTTGGTGACAGCAGAAGCATTGAGCTTCTATAAGGAATTATTATAAGGAATTATCTGCTATTTGCCAATGTTAGAAGACTTGCAGCTCTATGTTAGACCTATTTAAAAATGCCAATCCAGTCTACAGGGAAATACTACATTTTCGCAATTTCAGCACTCAGTTCAGGTGAATACCCAAAACGGTTATTAGCAGTTTGCAAATCATTGTCCATTTCGAGTCACTTTTAATTAGAATCTCGACATTTTTTCGTACGAAAGTAACTGATTGCGCCACAAGTGCAGCAAATCTACTCTCGCGTTATGCAACTTACGTTATTGCTAATCAATTTGAATTAATTCACTTCTGCTATATACCTGAATTTAATGATGTACCAACTCCTGCATGTAAGGAAGAGATAAAGCCAAATCAGATTCAAAGTGTTCGTAATATTTATAGCTATTGCTAATTTTATCCTTTAGATCGACTCAAACGAGCAGCTAGCTGAGTTGATTATATATATTTTCTAAAATTATTTATCTTCAAATAAAGATGTATGAAGCACTAATATTCCTATATGAAACGTTTTACCATGGTATCCCACAAAGTTAACTTTAAATAACAGATTCTACATTACTCCATTGAAGTGACCTTAGTTTACATGTTAA
The DNA here is from genome assembly GCA_032275145.1 of Synergus laeviventris. NCBI lineage: Eukaryota > Metazoa > Arthropoda > Insecta > Hymenoptera > Cynipidae > Synergus > Synergus laeviventris. The sequence continues at coordinate 9,877,384 of JAUESI010000038.1, read as the reverse complement.
GACTTTAAGGAATAAGCTTGTGCGTGACGAGGAGAGGAGGGAAGGGTTCCGAAATTCGCGGGGTCCTACAGGGCCTCTCTGCCCCCGATCGCCCCCGCATAACACAGCAGCCGCATTCGCCGGTCGCGCCGCCGCCAGCCAATTAAATAAATATTCTTTGACATCGCCCTACAAACTGGCCCCCTCGGCAAAACCGGCCGAGAGGTGCTCATTCCCGTCAAACCCTCTCTCTTTTAAGCACTGCAGATACATATATATGTCGTACAGGCCAGTCGCGGTTTCCGCGCGTATTTATATGCTCACGTGTAGGTACTAGGTAGTGTTTAAAATCCACGCGATTTACGGACATCGTGCTTCTCATCGTTTTTGGTTTAATTAGCTGGTTGTTCGGAGGATTATTTGCCCGAGACATGAGTCAGGGAGTCGGGGGGTGGTGCTTCGGAATATCACTTGGTTTTTAGGATAGCACGTGATACTTAATTCAGCGAAATCATTACGAGTTTATTTATTTATTTTATCTATTCCATTTATTTACGGTAAGCCTCACTTAAATCGTCATAGAATCCGTCATTTTCACTGGCTTATGATAACATGACGTTCGTACCGATAACTAGCGCGAGGAATGAGTTTTTCGAGTATTTCGTTTCGTTATGCATAACACTAGATATTTTCTGACCATATGAGAAATTTTACTGCGAGGGTTTGAGGTAGCGGTATTGGAGGATCTGATATTCTAATTCATGAGCGACACTCTGAAATTCCACGTTCCCAAAACAATGATCGTCCCCAGCGGGCGCGCTGATTTATAGCGTGAGAATTTCTTCGTGGGAAATCGACGCGCAAAGCTCCCGACCAATAAAAACAATTTCGTACAGCTTTCGAGGACGTTACAAACGCGGGACGCGCGAAGTTAGTAGCCCCCCTAATAATCGGGACTAATAAAAAAATGGGTCCAAAGAAAAATTGCACCTTCTATATGACGCGGTGTCTCCTTCTTGTAAGTGTAGGTATCAGGTATGAGTGTATACTGTATAATCTATACAGATACACATTATACACTGCAGAAGAAAAAGGTGGGTAGGTTGGTAGGTAGGTAGACTCGGCAAAGTGTCGAGATGTTTTCTGGACGCGGTGGACACGAGAGAGGATACCGAGATGTATCGCTCTGCCGACTGTTAATAAGACGAGACAATGCCCGAGAAGAGGATGCTCGCGCTGTGTAAACGTGTGCAAGTAAATGGCTCCTTCATGCGTGAGACTTTTTCTGAGTGTGTGAAATGTGTACATACGAGGGAAGGACGATCTCGCGGATAGGGTTTTGCGAGCGTGTGGGAAGGCACGGGCGTTCATATGTTTATTAGCCGGACCCGCGCATAAATAACGCGGCCATAAGGTATAAGAACGAGAGAAGAAAGGGTGAAACGAAAGGATCGGCAGTGGTGGTGGCGACGGCGGCAAGGCAAGAAGGAGAAGAAAGGGGTTTCGTATACGTTTTGAAGATCGGCCGAGTAAATTGTCACACGCTCTCTGTTCCAAGGGAACGGGGAACTGGAGAAGATTTTGCAGAGGAGGAGGTGACGGAGAAGGAAGAAAGAGGTGGATGTGGAGGACGAGGAAGGATGATAAGCCAGTAAAGGAATAGGATGACGAAGAGGATGAAGGGGCGACAAGTGTTCGGAATTACTTTTTGCTCGAGAAAAAATGCAACACGATACTTTCAAAAGTGAAATATCTATTTGACTCTTAAAACAAAGAACATTTTACGGAGACGTCCAGTTTATAAGTGAGGAAGCCACGCTATAGATTTTTCGTCCTATCCACCCTATCATCTAGTACAGAGATGTCCACAGAAAGAGCAAACAGAGTCAATTCGTCACCCCACTGCTACCACCTTCGGTCGAACGGATCGTGGAGGGGGGAGAACGACAGCTCTCGGCCGTTCTCGGCTGCTTGACGATCAAAGTCGAGCGAAGCCGAGAGCATCCGATTCGAAAGGAGAAGAGGAGTGAGCTCGGAGAAGCGCTTGAAGAGGGGGGAAGATGGGGGAAGAACAGCGAGGTAGAGACATCTAGTACAATTCCGCCGTTTCTATTTTTATAGATGTCGCTAGCATAATTCCTCGTTCCATATTCACCCGCGAGATTCGACTCTATAAAAACATCACAACAAGAATCTTAAAAAAAAGTATTTAATTGCAATTGCTTTTAAATATTTCGTAAAATTTTTTTTAACAATGACTCCTGGTTCGCACAATTCGAGCTCTGAAGAAGAAGAAAAGAATTAGAAGAGGAAGAAAAAGATGAAGAAAAAGAGGACGACAAGGGAGAGAGATGGCGGAGGTGGATGAGGTGGAGAAGGTGGACGAGGGTGGAGAAAGATCCTATCCCAAGGTAGTAGCTATAGGCTATAGCAGAGCCAACGAGAGTCCGCACCGATCTTTTTTTCTCGATGGCGAGAGACGCGAAGAGAAGAAGAGAGGAGAGACCAGCCCGCTAGAAGAACTGAGATGGACTAAGAGAGCTGGACCTACCTAATTTACCTCCCAGATAATGCGGCATAATTAAAGCAAAATGTAACGTCGCTGGCAATTAAAACAAATTTATGCGACCGAGATCCGCGATCGGCCCGAGACCCGAGAGGCCCCGCAACCTTCTGGCATCTTACCTCGTCTCTGGGTTATATAGTAACGTTTCGTTACTGCTTCTGCTGCTCCTGTTGCAGATGTTGTTATTATTATTGTTATCAGTGTCGAATACCCGCGTGAGAATACCTCGAGATATCGAATGCATGCCACGAAACTCAGGGAACTTGCAGAGATCGACGCGTGTACGCGAGCATAAAATTATTTGCGATAGGGATAATAACTTTGGGCGAGAGTTTTTCTTCTCCTTTGGCTATGTCGATGATATTCATTGGTGATAACGTTTTGCCGGACTAACGACTAACAGCGGCTCGAAGCCTGAACTTTCTTCTCGCACGGACTGTTCCAACGCGCGAAATTCATTTGCAAAGCCAAAACGAAAAGAAATTGATGCACCGATAGATACACAAAGACGCATAAATAAGAGAGATAAAGCAAGTCTGAATCGTGATCAAAGAAATACAAGGCCTGCTCACTTCGTCTACGGTTCACGAGAAATCGCAAATTAGGGGACGAATATAATTATACCAAGAAGTCAGACTTCTAAAGCATATTGTTGTCCATGTAATCTCGACAGTTTACTCTTTTTTGTTATTGCTTGTTTGTTACTGCTTTCTTTTTTATTGGCTTTCCTTTGGCCCTTTCAAAAAGTATCATTTCATCAAGAAATTTTTTGCTAACACCTCTATAGTTATCCACTCCATCGTCTCCCATCGCCTTCATCCGAAAACTTGACACGTCTTTGATATTTCATGAAGCAAGCACACTCGAGTTATGTGCACATGAATGCCTTCATGCCCCAACATCTTAAGTACGTTGAGCAAATTTCGGAAGCGGGGATTCCCCGCATCAACAGGTTGTTATAGCGGTTTCGCATCATAACCTTATGAGCATTCCAGGGAGAACCAAGAGCCATAAGAGAAACTAACGATCGTAAAAAATATCATAAAAAGCAAGATCGTAAATGATATGAAGTTAGAACGTTAAGGATTCAGTAAAGGATACACACATCCTGATAGACTGAGTCGATTCTAGAACTATCGACTCTCACGATTAATTTATTATCCCATTAATTCACGATGTTACTCCTACAAGTTACTTAAAATAAATTTCAAAAATATTTCCTTGGAAAGAAATTGTGGGAACGATAGAATTGTGCATAAGATTGATCATACTTCCGGTCAGAATTGTGAGTTATTCAACAGTTTTTTTAAGAAGATATTGCGAAAAACTTGAAATCTCAATTTTTTGAGATTGCGAGTATTCTAAAAAAAGGATTCGTTAATTGTGACGGACCGATGAGTGGTGGAAAGGTTTCCGAGCCGAGAAATTGGTGTCGTCGCGTTCAACACTCGCGATAAAAATTGATCGTTATTGGTTTGAACCGAGTGCAATTAATTACAAAGTAGAAGCAAAGTCACGTTACTCGATTCTCGGGGAAAAAGAAGAAAGATGTTGGGGACCGGGATGGCAGAGAACAATAAAATGTTACAGTAAGGTCTTCGACTTGAGGATAACGAAGAGGAACGTATGGAATCCACATCAGCAGTCCCAGGTGTTTCTATGATCAAAGATTCCGTGACAAATTCTCACTCATTAGAAGTAATTAGATACGAGATTCTCCCTCGGATAACGATAACCAGAAATAATAAAGATCGTTGAAGGTCATAACGGGGCACTCTCATACCGGTGACTTTGTCGTATCCGACGCGCGAACATATCTATATTCTCAATCTATAAAATTATGAGAGGACGGGATATAGTCTCCATTTCAGTCTGCAGGTATATATACGAGAGCGCGGTTATAATTCAAAAGTTTACGACCACAATAAATTCACTGCCACGTAAAGTTATAGGTAATAAGACGCGACGAGAGACAACGACGTATATCTTCATATCAAATTTTTTAATCTTCGGTGCATCTAATAAGCGTCGCAAAGAACTACATGTGCGGGAGAAATCAACGTCGAATTCTTCCCTGAAAGTGATTTTTTGCATTAGTGGTAATTTCTAATCTGATATGTTGGATTGATAAGAAAAGATCTTCTGAAGATGATCATAAGCATCTAAAGAGAGTATGTTGCAAAATTTCAGGCTCGGATATCATCATTTTTGCCTCTCCTGTTATTTAGTGTAATTGGCAAAGTTTTTAAAGAATTATTCTGAACACTATACTGATCTTTAGTACAAATATGGATGACTCTGGACATAATTCGTCAAGATTCATTTCTTTTTCCACCTTTCAGCTGTTGGTCATCGAGGAATCGTCTGAAGAAGTGACACGATAAGGAATGACTTTGCACCATAGGCGTAGACGACACATTTTTAAAGTGTACGTCGGCCATAGTTATATTCTGCAATTTAATTACGTTACAGAATATTCCAGATAATTGTGAAAAAGTTGAGAGTTTGAACAATAGATTCTTTCCAAATCGGCTAAAGTATACACAATATTTGTTTCGTTAATGCAGCATGATACAAAAAAATTAACATTCTTTTTGAATTTGAAGTCGACGCCTATGAGTACTCAGGAAACACCCGGAGGAATTGCGTTCTGCAAAAGCTGCTTAAAGGCAAGGGCAGAATGCGCGAGTGAAGTTGGTTTATGAGTCGCGGCAATCGCGAGCCGTATTTGTTGACTCGCTCTTTGGGCTTTTGATCTCGTCAGAATGCGAGATGTCCAGCAAACGGCTCGACTCTCTTCGGCTGTCGCCTATACGGCTTTACACCTGTATTTGTGTATATGGTGGTTTCCTCCTACCTATATGGGGAGACTGGTGGAACCAGCCAAGATCGTCATATCCAGCAAAACATCACTGACACGACGATTATAAGTGGTCTTGCCCTCCAAAAGGACTCCACATATTTAACAAATACACCATCTCAAATGGACTAAAAAAGAGCAGAAAAATTACATTTTTAATTTATCTCCATCACACATATAAAAATTTAAGGGTGTCGGATCCAATTCTAAGCTCGACATTCAAAAATCCTAAACCTATTGGAAAACTCACTGACCTGGCAACCCCTGTTCTAACCCCTAATTCTAAACCCTGAACTTTTAAAATAAATTTTTTTGCCATACGAGTCGCCAATTGACATAAATACACAAGTACACGAACTTCCGTTAGGAGGAATCGTACAGGGAATTTGAAACAGTTCCGTTCTAGGCGAGTGTACTTGTCTGTTTGAGTCTGTTACCAGTGGACACAGTAGTATAAGGGAATCGGAAGAAGAATCGGGAGAAAGAGAGAAATAGAAGAGGAAAAGAAAAAAGGATGACAGGGGGTAAAAGCGAGGTAAGGCTAGGGGAAGAAAATGTCGCGCCGTGCTTGAAATATCGGAATGCCCGTAGATAAATCCACGTCGAATCAGATTTTATTGCAAAAGGAAAGGGGAATAGCATCGAGTGGAGGCGAAGAAAGGTGATAGGAAACAGGTCCGGTCTCGCCTCAAGCGAGCTAGCGCACAACTATTTCGTGTTTTACTCCCCAAGGATCCGAAGAGCCGCTATCGCACCGACATCTGCCTGACAAACCCGCGCCATCCTCATGAATACGTCATATCTATTCTTTTGCCACCAAACCCATAAACCCAAAGACCCATAAACCAACACAAAGTATTTTTATTTCATTTTCTTTCTTTCCATACCCTGGAACTTACATCCAAATGTTTGTATTTTTCTTTCTCACAAGCGGTGTTTGTCACCCGAGAAGCTCATCACTTTGTCAATGTGCATGGTATACCATGCGTTCATAAAATCTACCCTCCAAATGAAAACAGCCGTAACTGCAGTTCAGATACGTCACCATGTTGTTCGTATAAAATTCATAAAAGCTTTTCTTTTTAATTAGGTTTTTAACCTTTGTTAAGTGTATCTCATTACAAAACGCATGTTTATAAATCTAACTGAAAAGAAGTGGCAGGTGACTTATCCGAACTGCACTTACGGCTATTTTCATTTGGAGGTTTGAATAAATCAGCCAAAAAATATCGCTGATAAAATAAGGTGACTGCACTGTGAACATGTTCTTATTGTGAACATTCCTCCCATTCTGGTTTTTCTTAAAAAAATTTATTTAAAAAGTTATGGGCAGATATAGGTCTAAAACAGGAATGTCCACGGACCACTTTCAGAGCTTCTTCGAGCTCGCTCCTCTTTTCGTTTCAGATCGGATGCTTTCGGAGAGAGCGACCGAAAACTGTCGTGCAACCCCCTCTAGGATTCATTCAATATTTTTTCAATTTGAATACCATAATTCTTTAAAGTTACGGTTCAAAACAATATGAATAATATGATTTTAAGAGGCTAATGAATTTTGGTATGTTCAAAGGAATTAATCACCAGTGATAAAATTTAATATATGATAGAAAATGCATAAACTTCTGGGATTGAATGGGACTAAACTTAGGTAAATGGTTGAAGGGTCTGCGCTCGTATATGTAGTACCGTTAGTGTTCGAAGGGAAGATACAGGTGCAAATCCTGGCGCCGGCGCCACCTCATTCCAGTGTCCTAGAGAGTAGTAGACCACCCTTCCTTTGCGTCTATATACCTGTAATCCTCACAATAGATCAAATGATCCTTACGCAAAAATTACGAGACAGTTCACATAATAAACTTTCCAGTCTCCCATCACCTGCAATAATAAATACTATAGCATTCATTTTTATTAGTTACACTTGAAACTAATTTTCTAAATGAACAATCGTCAATTTACGAAAAGGGTTCATAATTATTAAAAAAACAAAAATTCTAGTAAGCCTTTTACATTGAATTTAGCATATCATCTACTAATGAGTTTATGATGCTAATAACTTCCTAAGTAAACATTCATAGGGGCTCATTACATACATTTTGTCATTGCAATCGCGGCCAGGTGTTCATAGAAAACTTTCCATCGTAATAAAGTAAATAATGACACTAATAAAGCCAATCCCATAAATTCGAAAATTTGAAGACAGTCTTTAGCCCCACTTGGGAGCAAAGTGTCATTAACAACTCTTCTCTCGAACAGGTTTGGTTTGTCCCCCGTATTCGTATTCTGATAATAGTCAGACTAATTTAAGGCAGAAGGTTGAAAACCGGCCGCGCACGGAATGTTTCAGGTGTTTCCGTGGACCAGACTCATTTATTCAAAGAGGATCCACGGAATAGTAAACGCAAGGGAGCCTCAGGTCACTCAGAAACACCTGAAATGAACAGAGAGCGTGGGTCGAATCTCATTCATACATCGTGCTGAAGAGCCGACACCGACCGTTGCGTTGCGTTCTGGCATATCCCCTCGCTCCCACTTTGATACTCACGCGAGTCCTCCCTTTGCCCCTTTACCCCTAAATCCCCCCTAACCACCAATTCACCCCGCCCCGGTGCAGTCTTCGTTACTCCCACGGCCCACCTGTTCTTCCTTCGTTTCATGGAGTACATAGTAGACCATAACCAACAGCGAAATGCGCTTGAAAAATCGTGTAAACATTGTTAAGGATAATGGTAATAGTTGCTACACCTGTAAATGCATTTAAACCTCTTCATTTATTTAGCGTGAAGCTTTATATTATTGCTGTTTAATGTGATATATAAATGCGTCAGTAAGTTACTATTT
>JAUESI010000038.1:9847328-9866742 GCA_032275145.1 Synergus laeviventris | reverse complement strand
ATATACTGGTGTATTTACCCGTGGATCGCGATCAGGTGGTTTCAAAACTATATGTATATATAAACTCAATCGGCAAAATTAAAAGGTGAGGTAATCTCAAATGTTTCTAAATTAAATTTCGATAATTGCAATTTCCTGGTTACAACTTATTCTGCTCCAGTCCAATAAAACAATTTCCTCCAATACATAACTCACCCTAATCTAGCTCCATCAATTTTCAACCCTTTTTGCCCGAAAAACTCTGTTTTACCCTTCTCGATCTCATTTTTTTTTCTTTTTCGATCTCAATTTCTTTTTCCCTAAAACAAAATCGATCGCATCCATCTTCAATCCTGATACATAAGGATTTTCATCTCCTTCAAGTATCCAAGGCGAGCGCTATACATATTTACAAATCCCCGATGCCGATGGTAAGTATAAGTGCATCGTCTTGCATCCATCGAGGTTCAAGGAGTGCCGGTACCTCTGGAAGGAGAACGGGGGCGTTCGTATACGTTGAATCAGAAGGGGGTGGGGAGGGGAGGGTAAAACGATCCGCAGTGAATTATGCGCTCAGACAGAGCATATAAAATCATAGAGACACGAGCGGCTTCGCTATAATAATGCATAAGGAGGCGGAGTGCTGGGTGGGATAGGCCACGCCTCCTATTTTCGATCCCCACAGTGGGGGATGCATTCCGCTACCTGGAGGGGGAATAAGATAGAGGAGCAAAAGAGAGCGAGAGTTCCCCTTTAAAAGTGCAAGAGAGACGAGCAACGAGAAAGACTCCAAGCTCTAGGTGGGGGTGCCATGGAGAGAGAAAGAGATAATTCTAGACAAGGAGAGAACTCGCCGAGAATTACGCTCCGCGCCTCTTGGAACTCATTCAACGTGAGTCTACTACGGCGAACGCTTGCCGCACGCGGTCCCGTTTTTATTTAATAAAATACTCTTTTTAATAAACATGAGACTCCTGCGGAAGTTGAAAAATCGGTGTCGGGGTTCGGGTTCGTGGGAAAGTTGGAGAAGAGTGTGAAAAGCAGAGAGGAGAAAGGATAAGAAAGGAGAAAGGATAAGAGAGGAGGAAGGATAAGAAAGAAGGAAGAGTTGGAAAGGAGGAAGGATAAGAAAGAAAAGGAAACGAGGGAAGAGAAAGGAGAAAGAGGAAGAAAGGATAAGGAAAGGAAGGAAGGAAGGAAAAGAAAGGTGTGAGTGAGTGAAGTGTGGAAGTGTACAAGGGTGGACCTTAATGGTGTAGGTGGTTCGTGGAGGGGAGACGTTGGGGGTGCGTGTGGAAGTGGTGGGGGTGGTCAAAGCGCGCGCAGGGAATCCCCTACCCTTAGTTTTCGCTTGTGGAGAATAGCAAGGGATAAATAAAAAGAGAGAGTGGAGGAGAGAGAAGAAGGTGGAGGAAAAGGAGGAGAAGAGGGGGGCGTCGCGACGTCAGGCCCAGAGCTGGTTCGTCCGTCGTCCGGCCGACTCGAGCATCAGAACCGCGGATTTCGCGAGATATAGACACGCGAATATAGGTGCATACACATTACACACGCGCCGTCGCGATAGACGCACACATGCGAATCTATACGCGACAAATGTCCTCGCACATACACACACACACAATCATTTTAGCCGGACAGTGCCGTCGCGCGTACAATCATCGTCGCACCGCCCGATTGCGATGATTGATCGTCCTGGAGACGTGTGATCCAAAAATAGTTTGGATTTGGAAAAATTGAAGCTTCATCGAATAGTGTGCATCAAAATTAGTGTGTTTGATTCTCCCACAGTCGAGGACGACAGGAGGATCAGCGAGTAAGAGTTCTTATGGATTACGGATCAAGTTGACCGGAAGCTGTCCTCGGAAAAGAGGACTCTAAAATTGTACCAACTAGGTTCCTCTGAGCATGGAAGAACCACTGTGGGAAAAGTGGATTTTACGAAGGGGGTTAGATATAAAATATAGCATATAGTGTTAGCATAAGGTATACAGTGCTCGGCAGTGATTCCAAGTGAACTGACAATTGGGGATGTCGAGAGCTTTGTGAGAAGTGTGAGACTTGAGGTTTGATTACATGGAGCTTGTGATTTAGGGAGGTTTAAGGGACTTTTTTCCGGTTTAAGAAGGTCGATTTGTTTGCATCGACGAAGTTGTCGGACCGTCGGCACGAATCGAGTGGACGCGCCGATTGGTGGAGTGTATAATTATTATCAAGAGGCAGAGGGATGACACGGAGAAAGCAGGCTCGACCCAATCGTGCCCACCTCGAGGACGATTTTGTCCAGGGATCTCTCGAGATTTTTCCCCTGAGAACATTCGAAGACGATACCCGTAAGTCTCATGTTCGTTTATGTTTATTCTAGAAGGTGGTGACTTGATAAGTGCTTGTTGGGTAGGGGGTTGGTCTCGGGAGAAAAGTTTGGTTCTCTCTCGGAAGTTTTCGTGGGTAAAACTCCTCCCAAAAAGGTTAGGTAGAAAATAAAGGTTTTACAACATATTTTAATATTGTCGGATCAGTATTGTCGGTTTTAGAAAACAATAATTTCTTGCTCAATATTCAATATAATTTCTTCTTATTGTTCTCTATTGTTAGCCGAACATTTTCCCACGGTTGCCAATCAAAATACACATTGCACAAGAGCGTCAGCTAATTACATTCAATAGCAAATGCAAATTTCAAGGAAAATATTAAATACATTCTTTTTTCTTGAAGCTCTCACCTTTGGTCATTAATTGACATGGCCAATGGCCGATCGTTATCCCTCAATTATCACGAGTGCGTGAAATTTGCCACCAAAAAGAGAACCTGGATGTACACCATGAAAAACGTTTTACACTCTTTTAGAATAGATTAGTAATGGCCGCTTCTATTTCTAATTATTTATTTTGTTATTTTATTTCAGAGAAAGTTCCTTTTTTTTGTGGTTGATAACACCGGTTACATTACGATACTAAATAAATTAAAATAAATATTTGAAAATACAAATTATATTGATCAGAAAGACTCGTGTTTTGCTTCAGAAATTGAATTGATTTGGTGGTGGACTTCCGGTGACCTTTTCAATAAATTGCTTTACAAACTGTTACGTTTCGCTGCAGGTCATTATCACCTAATGTGTACAGATTGTCATCAGAAAACAATGAGTTTTTCTCTAAATTACTGTAATTTCTTTGTCAACGCGTTCTTTATAAAGATCATAGTTTAGAAAAAAATTTAAAAAGTTTAAAATCCTATTATCTTGAAAAATTCAAATTTCTTTATCTTTATCGAATCGCATCCTCAGTTTCGCACCGCAAAGAAAATCGTTTGATCGTTTCCATATACGGTTTCTACTCCCGGAGTCGATAAAAGTCGGATTTCGTTGATAGTGGCATCGTAGTGCGGCGCTGATGACACTAACGCCTTTCATGCTGAATCGGGTTAGCGAGAATTGTCTTCACATCTTTTAATATGAAGTTGGCAAGATCTCCACAGTATTTTATCAATGGCGACGCTTGCAATCGAAAATTCTATTATATTATAAAAAATATATCTTTAAACTCCCATTTGCAGATGAATTTGCAACAAATAGAAAATTCATTTCGATAATAAAAAATTTAAATACGAATCATTTTAATCCGCAAGTGTATAAATTTAGACGCTTTGGGATTGGAGTGTCTTGGATCTGACGGATGCGTGATAGGCGATGAGTTTCGCTGAATTAATTGCATGGCATGCGATTGAGTCGTTCCGCCAAAGGAATTCATGTCGCGCTTCGACAACGCGGTGCGATAATCTCGAAGAAAGAAATAGATTCCGCTTTTATATCCGAAAGACTTTTAAACCGTGTTTGCACCTATATCCTTATGAACAATATTTTTCCGCACGGCAGAAGATATAATTAGTCTTTCCAAATTTATTTATACGAGAGTTTATATTAAAGGGCAACTTTTCAACCGGTCTTTTGTAATTTCTGCCGATAATAAACATTTCCTGAAATATTTCAAACCCAGAGCGTTGAATGTTATTATCAATACAGTCATCACTATTTCCGATATTTTCTCATTTTATAATCTGAATTTTTATATAATATTGAAACGAGTTTTGGATTTCGAACTTTGACTAGTAGACTCCATATAAAAATCTTGAAATATTACGCTGCGCAGTGATATTGAATTGTCTCGACATGTTCGGCTATTACAATAAATCTTAGCACGGATATTGCTTGCGTCAGCATTGTTAGCTGTTTAAATCACCTGATAATAAGCATCGTATAATATATCTGCCGATCATTGGGTTATCTCAATGATTTCAGTTGGATCACACCGCGAGCCCTGATCAGGCGTGTGAATATTCATTTCGAATACTTCTTCACCATAATTTACAACAATATTCCTGAATTTTGTCCATCTCGCAATCAAATTCTGTCATGAGTGAAACTTAAAAAATTTCCAGACATTTCATCTTGCCGGGCATCGACCCCCATTCATAATAAATTGAGTTTCAACCTACTTCTAGACGTTATTTCAAGTCGAACATCGAACCTGGATAAGTATTAATATTTCCTACTTCCATAAAACTTTGAAATCAAAGTGAATTTTTAGTGTTTTGAAAGATACCAAAGGCGCAAATTGCATCATAAACATTTTATGAGGAGCTATATCAAGTCAGGAAAAAAAGTTCACTTCAAAATTAACCCAAATATATCGAATTTCTAGAAAATATGAGAACAAATTATCCAATATCAATGTGGACTATTTGAATTCAAGAGAAGAAGTGAGAAGTTGATAATTCAATTTTCAAGCAATGTTTGAAGAAAACTGCTGTAATTACGTGTCTCGTGCTAATAGGAAAGTATTGATCGCAAATATTGGTAAATACCAGTTTCGTGCAGTCATTCTGTTGACAGCCGCAGTGCGCGGAGGGTTGAACCTCATGTCATGTGCGAAGTGACGTGAGACAAGTAACTAAGGACCGGCTAACATCTGACTTACAGCGTTCGCATATTAATAGCTCCTAATATACGTGACCACCCGCTGCTTTACTCCAAGCGCCGTTTGTTGCCCGGACAATAACGCTATTAAGTTCCACGTTGACACATTTCAAGATGAACCGAAACCGCAATACATGAATGAACGTAAATTCCACAATTCACCACAAAAAAAATCTATGATGCACTGCACGTTAAGTTACTACAAAACCTAAACAACAATTCTACTTCAGGATTAAAGTTATTAATTTATTGTTGACTCAATAAATGGACTTTTTTAATTGACTGACAAAAGAAAGCCAATCATTATATTTAAGTGCGGATTTTGTTCACTGATAAATCTAAATATAAAATTTGTATGCTGATGTAAAATTGAGTGCTGATATAAAAGTTGAATGTTGATATAAAACTTGAAAATCCTTGTTCCACAAATAAGTTTTATGATATAACGGAGGAAAATGATGGACACAGACCTCGCGAAATGCTTCCAGGCTCGGGCACTTCTTACATATTCATTTACGCTCCTTTACAGGCAATAAACGCAAACTCCGCCATCTCATGCACCTGCAACGTTCGTTGCACCGGGTTCTTAGTAATATGTTAATCCAGCATTAACGAATAATTCTCATTGATATATACATACTCCTGACCTCTTTAACGTTTCCGTTATCGAGGAAGCGTTTCAATTTGAGATAAAAGATCCTCCGAATGACCTTCAGATTTATTTTAAATTTGGTTTGATAGAAGGAAATTATTCAAATGTTGAGAGAGATGAAAGCTGCGATTTTATCCAGTTCCGAACAGAGATAGTGAAGATTGTATTTAATTGTAAATTATTATTCTTGAATATGTTATCCAGAATTCAAGTACGCTGACAATATTAATTGGTCATCACCATTCCAATTTTAGAAGCTTGAAGAATCCAAAATTTCTCATAAACCAAATATATTTCTGCTTTCTCTGCCAAGACAATTATGCCAATAAAAATGACTTTCATAAATAAATTGAGATCTAAATCAGTTCTTCAAAACGTCATTTCTGGGGTTTGCCAAATTTTACGGAATGTCAGAAATAGCAATGTTCTCGTGATCAATGCCAAATGAGACTTAAAGATTCCAAAATTGATCATTTTTTAACATTTTATTTAACATTGTATTTCAACAGGATTCAATATCCATATAATTTAATCATTTTTATTAAGGAATATTGAAAGAGGGCGCATTTGTAAGAGTCGCGAATGCGAATGGCAAGAATATATATATAATATATAGAGAATTGAATGAAAAAAGAGAAGATGTGGAAAAGAGATAGACGGAGTGTGGAATCTGGAAAAAAGCATCGTTGCTGACTTACCGGTTTCTTGCCCTTTGTCGCGAATATTTTCGGTCGGCTCGCGTGGATGCGATTTTAAAATGTGTGGGTGTCTCATTGCGACAGTCGTGTCTGCCAACCCCAACTTACTATTATATCTATCTCTTTTCTCCTTTTATCTCTTTTATTCGAATTCATTTATAATTTAATTATTTTGCCATTTTTATGTCTTCTCTGATTAATAATATGGAATCGTTCAATTTTATTTAACTGGGGCTCAATCCATCTTTCCTTATTATCCTCAACAAAAGTAATGACAAATTTTCATTTCTGCTCTGAAATTCAAAATTGCTACCTCATTCCAAATTCTCTAGAGTCTAGAGTCTATAAGAGTTCCGACCGTGTGAAAAATCTAAAATGGATGTATAATTTTATTTCTAGGGATGTAATACTCTTTTGTAACAAAGCCACGATTGCTTTTCAAATTGAGTCTTACATTGTATTCAGTAGCGGAATAATGTTGGAAATTAAGACTTATATAAATGGAATAGAAATCTGAAAAGATAAACACTAATGGATTTTCAGTGGATGTCGATACATATAGGGAACATATCTTTATGCCCAGCATTTGCGAGTTGCTGATGAGATTTCGATCGACCGTCAACTTTTGAATGGTCGATATAGAATGGTGATTTGCGCAAAAGTCAGAAGAAATCGACCATTATGGAGTCTCTTCAGTCGAGGTAAAGTCGCAAAGTCACGTTCCAGACTTCGAGTTCGCTCTATGAAAACCCGAAGGCGTCAGAGACTGCTCGTCTGTACCGACACCTGTTTCATAAAAAATTAAACGATATCGTTGACTAGAATCGTCGAGCATTGGTTTCATTCAGCCATGAGATATTCGAGTAATACGTTTAGAGTTGAAGAGAAACGAGATACATTTGTGAGAGTCTGAGTTAAATTAACATTTATCTCAACAGGCATCCTGAATTATGTTTCTCATGGAATATTTACTCATGTGCTAAATGAGGAGGAATCAGAAAGTTTGTTTTGGATATTCTAGAAGTTAAATCGCTTTTCAGTAAGTCAATAAACTCGTAATTTCATAACTTTTATATTTATCATTATTTAGTTAATCTAGCATGAGAATCGACTCTCCTCTTTCCTTCGAGTTCCGTCGGAAGCATTCGCAGCATATTTTATTACTAGTCAATAAAGATTTGCGTATTTAAAAAAACGAAAGTATATTTAAGAATGATCACAAAATGTGATGGATCGTTTTATTCTGGTTGGAACAATGACATTGAACGGTCATGGACTGTTATAGATGGAGAATGATCGTAGTTTCTGTAAAGTACCGAGCTAGTTTGACCGACCCGCTAATTGGGCAAAGCGGCGCGGCGCACAGAGGGAGTCGAGTAATTTGTTGCCAATTTCACGTTGATGGTTTTACACTAGCAATATATCGATGGCTTCTCGTGAGTTTCAAGAAGCACAAGACAGAAAATGAAGAATCAGATAAAGGCGAAAGAAAGAGAATTTCGCGCCATGCGCGAAAGAACCCGAACTTCAAGTGTGGATCTCCATTTCCGCCTCGCCAACAAACCGCAAAAACAGAATGATGGATGAAATCTGATAGCCCAGAGTTTATTTCAATGAAATATGGAACCGGTTTGCAAAACTCCATTCTTCTCATATTTAAATTATGATCCGCGCGCTATTGTAATTTCTTGTTTTTCCACTCCTTTTGCTAAACAAATAACCAATCAGGTTTTCGAAAACTATGTGTGTTCGATATTTTCGAGATATATATATTTATACATGGTATATTAAACATCACTTTTTTTAGACTTTTAGTGTTTGGATAAATAAGAAAGAATACTTCGTATAAAATATAGAATATAAGGAAATATAATTGAGCCTTTAGTGCAGCTTATCCAATTAAATTTTGTGGACAAGCTTCGATCCCGCGATTGTCTTACTGCCGGACGTGATCTATATAGTCGTTTTACGATGAAAATGAAGCGGCTGACAAGCTGGTTCTGGATGAAGGCAATATAGTAAGAAGCATTATAGTAAAAACTGTCGCAGCGACAGTGAAATATCGAAGCTCACTTTTTCGCATTCTCGTGCATCAGGTGTCGCAGTAGTTTCCATGAAAATTCAAGAATTTCTTTGCCACACGTTGGACGCCTTATGGATAGGTTGGGCAGGATATCGTCTTGAGATCAAGAAGTCTTCGCCAGGAATGATCTACGACAGATTCCGAGTTGTTGCCACGACCGGCGGTGCCTTACGCGTTATACGGATCGATGAGTTTTCTTGTCATTTCAAGACCTGCTCAAAAGTATGGTCAGAGCCTCGGACCAATTAGGCATGGATCTATCCTTCTGAGAAAATTATTTTTATACTTATAAAGAATGTGGTTATAAAATTTGCTATTTTTAAACGATCACATTTCCAAAAAGAGTATTTAGGTCAAAGACAAATTCATTTTAGATTACTCAACTGTAGTATTTCTATTATAACTTAACAAAAAAAGGTCCAAGATAAAATCATGTCACTTGGATCTTGGATGTTGGATGATTCGTTGACATGATGTTTTGACGAAGTTCAGTGGTCCGAAATTTGAAGAAAGGAAAAAAACAACCAAAGAGCTATTGACGATACTGGGAGACCAAATGGGCACCAACAATCATCTAAGATTCCCGAGCGGCCTCTTACATGTCACCGACAGTGGGTACAATTACGGGATATTATTTATATTGACGCGTTCCGTCGGTTCATCATTCCGTCATTCCGCGTCTTCCGTCATTATGTCACAAGGCATATACATGCTAAAAACACTCGGGATCGGGAGACTCGGGACTCCTCTCTTGAGACGCTTTAAGCGCAAAACATGTCATGGAGCATTCCTTCGCGCCAAACTTCGACTCGGGAAGGTCGCCAATTATTGCCGAAGCGAACCGCGAAACCAGCTTTAATGCGACTCCCTCTATGACGGTTCATATTCTCCCTTTTTGCGACCAATCATGAATCTCAGGATTGCCAAGATCTCCCTCAATCCAAATCTCTGCTCCCACGAACTCAAAATATTGCTTGTGTGAATGGAGGATTTTAAAAATTAGGCGGAACATTTGAAATAATGAAAGCCAATATCCGGCACTGAAATTGAAGTTTTGCAGTCGATAGCTCAATTTAAGTGCAGCTAAACAACGAAATCTGGCTCACACACGTGAACACTACAATCGGTTTATACGCGGTTTTATCTGAATCGAATCTAGCTACGACAACACAGTGCAACCATAATGTCGCACATGTAAGTGGATATGCCTGGGACTATAGAATCTCAACCCTCATCCTTAGTTCTTTTTAGTCGAACCTCCAAGCGACGACATTCGTCGTCATAACTTTCATTTAGATTCAGAGCCACGTGTTCAGGAACCAAAAAGAATCGCCGCCATAGAAAACCTCCATTGCTTCATAAATCGAAAATGAATGTGTAGAGAAAAAAACAAAACGTACCAATTTTCAGAGTAGATATGAAAAGTTCTGAACGTTCAATTCAACAATATATTAATCTTGTCTTGAAAGTGATAGTCACATCAAGAATTTATAATTTATAACTTGTAAAGTTATGTCTTTTAGATAAATAATTTTAATAGGGATATAAACTTCTAGTCACGAAATTTCGCACGAAAACAATTTTAAGGCAGGTATAAAAAATGTGATGCATAAGAAATATAGGGAACATGTATTGGAATTTCAATATTTCTGTTTTTTAGTACCTGGTGGTTCGGATCTTATTTCCCTCTTGTTACGTAAAATGAAAATTTAGAAAATGAAAATAACCTAGTCACTTAACATTTGTATTTGACAGTTCATGAACAAAAAAGTGAAGAATCTTGCTCGCTTGATCTTGAATTTTCTTGACAATTTTAAGATATTCAAGAGTTGACAAGCGAGAATCTAGAAGTTCTTGTCTTGTCGTACATCGCTAAGTTTTAAGGAATTTCCTGAAATTTATTGGGATTTTCAAAAATTGTATGAAATTTTACGAGAAAATTACCATAAAAATGTGTCGTATTTTATTATTTATATATATATAAGTTTGGATCGAATGATTTTGTTATGAAAGTTGCATGTCAGGCGAGAATTTATTGACAATCGCAGAGATCTATGAAAGCGTGCACGCAACGCTGAAAGTGATGGGAACGCGGGGAAGAGTAGGCGTTAGCGTCGGTTAGTAATAAGCCCGGGGGTACGTTGGAGGTGCGGTATTAAAGCTGGTTATTAGGTAAATACGCCCCTGGTGCACGGTGGTCGCGAGACAGCGCTAGATAACCCTTTCTCACTAGAGGCGTGGGTGTCAAATAATATGAAGCAACCCTTAAACGGCTGCTTTTGATGTGTCGTCGCTTGGACGCACATTTTAACGCGCACCACTCAGCCCGGCCAATTTAAACGCACCCCCGCTCTTCAGAACAACCCTCCTCTTCCTCTGACTCTTGTCGTTCCGCTGATTCCTCTTCTCACTCCGTCCTTCCCCCCAATTTATCCCAGAGTCACCATAGCACCCGCACAAACTCGCGTCATAATCAGCAACCCTTTTCCACGCGACCTTCTCTCTAATTTCAAATCTGATGACGGAGAATGGAGAGTTGAATATGTATACGAAATGTGTTACAATAATTAAGGGGAGGTGGAAAATTGATCTGATTGAGAAAATATCTGGAGGATTTCATTTATTCGGAGTATAAACGGAAACAAATGATTTTGCAATTATTTCACCTTCTACTTAACTCGCAAAGTGTTGGAGATCTGCCAAATACTGATGAGAAGTGTTTAATGAGTCGAGTACAAGTCGTCTCCGAATCTTTGTTGAGCATTCCTCAGACAGAATAATAATAGGGGATCTAATTCTATAAATAAAAATTATGCGACAGTTAAACTTCTATATCTTTATATATGCTATATGGGTTCATTAGACCCATAACTTTGTTCCTAGCAAAAACTCTTCTTCGTTATGGAAATATGTTCTGGTAATAATTATTAGCCTAGATGAAAATAATAATATTATTATTATTTAAAATAATTTCTCTTAAAAGGATGCTACGCGATGAATATCGTCGAACAATTTGAAGAATTTTGCATGTCCGATTGTGTCTCGTGGAGGAAATATTCTTGCTTTGTAGAGCGAGTCGTCGAAGACATGAAATTGGGAGTTTGCCAAACGCTAACGAGGAATCGATACAATTCTAAACCCGCCTTTCGGACAAGTGCCAATGCGTACTGAACGGTGATGCAGTTGCAGTTATCGATATTATCGAGTCCGATATGGTTATCAGTAAGCGAATGGGCATAAAAGAGTATATCTACATATACAAATTACACACCCAATCCTCACTTTTCGGACGTTGAAAACGTCTTCATTTGGCACTGAGCCAATTGGTCTCTTGCCCTTCACCCATGCCAGTGAACGATGTACGAAATTGGTTTCCCTGTCTGTACCAAAAGTTCACGGCACCCTGGAAAATAACACCAGACTCGATCGTTCTTTACGAATTTCGCCTCAACGAAGCTCAATTGCTCTAACGAACCCCTTCAATCGAAAACTTCTTGCAACATTCACAAAAAACATAGCCAAGTATCTGGTCACATATATACAATTGAAATTAAAATTACCATAATATACACTATTATTTTGTTTGACTTCTTACAACTTCAAGTCATTCAAAAGTCAATCAGGCTTGAAACAACAATGTCTACGAGATTTTCGAGAGAGTTCGTTACCAATCAGAGTGTGACGCGCCTTTTGTGAGGTCCTTGCCGCAGTTTTCGAGATGAGGTCTATACTATAGTGGAACTATAAGGACAAAGTGACAAACTGGCCAGGGTCCCATAAAAATTTCTGCACAGAAGCTCTAACGACAATTGGGGAACTTATTTTACGAATTCTTCCTCGGGAGGTTTTTTGATCATCCTTTGTGCTCCTTTTTTAAATACATATGTATATAATACATATTTACACATGGTGAATGAGAATCGATCATAACGCGAGTGAATGACAATGACAAAACACGAGTAGATCATGTCTGGCCGGGTTTAGGGGAAGTCCCCTATTAGTCGCTCATCAGCCTTCAGGCGTTGTCGTTGTCGCAGTCGTTGTCGCAGTCGTTGTTGCGGGCATGTATATCCACGCTGCCATTGTCGGGATTGTCATTATTTCGCGATTCCGCTCCCAGCCGGATCACTGTGCGACCAACCGGAAACATTTGGACATATTGGTACGCGCTTTGTACTACCGCTCCGCTATTTTTATTAAGTAAATGCCACGCTTGATAACACTATATATGTACATTGTACACACGAAAAAAATGTGCAGCATATGCGATTTAAGCTCACAAGGCGCAAAATATTTTGCGAGAATTCTCACGAAATTTTCAATGGGGATTATACAAAACAGATACTGTTATTTTTTTGGAAGAAAATCCCTCCTTTTATTCATAATTTTTTACCATCAGTCATCGAAAAGATATATTTTTATAGACATAATTGATCATTTGATGGAAAGAGTTCTTCCATCTTCACCAATTAAGGAATTCTTCTTACTTCTCAAACCATACTGCTCTAATTAATAGCGACACGCCACACACATTTCATTACTTTTTCCTGATTAATTTATATCCATTTTGGCACTTTATGTTTCTTCTGGACAGACTCACCACCGAAACTTTTGAATTTCAAGGTTACCATTCTAAGAAATGGATCTCTAAGAAAATCATCATTATCATCCCACATATATACGAATTCGCGCGTGGGCATATCATCGAGAGTAGAGCGAGAATTGTGGGATTTGTCTGCTAATGCAATTATTTGAGAGAAAGCGGAACTCGCGGTGTGCACGATTCTTAAGCATCATTAAAAGTAGTCTAATTGCGCCGTGATCGTCCAAATATATTAATAGGCTCTTATTATTTGAAATGTTACCGAGCAATTAAGAACTCCATAGCATGGAGTTAACGGTTTCATAATAAGCCAGGTGAACATTCTCTGATACTTCGCTTAACAGGCAAAGCCATTTGGGAATGGTCGGAAATTTCTGAAATAACGCGGTTAATAAGCGGATCGCAAGTAGAAAAATCAACGAGTCGCGCACGGTTTGATTCCTGTCACACTGGATTTAATTTTTGCGTTATTATACAAAATTGTCAGTCCCACTTTCTCGCAATAAACTCAATGGCATTTAATCCTGAATGTTTACTCGAATATTTCAACATATCTTACTACAATTTAAGTTTCTATTGAATGCAATCAAACAATTTCGGACTGCATGAATCCTCCTCTTAAAAAAATTGGTGTAACGAATAAATATTTCGAAAATCTGGCATAAATTGTTGCAACCCTGATTGGCTTTATAAATGACGTGAAATTTTAAGAGAAAGAATTTAATTCTTTAAAAACTATCTTGTAATTCTAATAATTGAATATATAATAAAATCGATAGTTTGTAAAACATGGTCGATAAAAGGGGATTAAGATAATAAAAGCCATTGTATTAATTATTGTTAGTCTGGGACTATATGTAAAAATAGTCGATAGATAGTACACAAAGAATCCAAGTTCGCAATGTTTAAAATGTGTTGTAAGTTAGCTTTTTATCATAAGAAATCTTTAAACATGTTTATCAGGTAAGGCCCTTCAGAAAAAAGTCGTTATCTAACTTAAGAGTGTTAGCAACTTTGTATAGTATTCCGCAATCTAATCCATGGATGCCTTTAATTCCATGACTGAAGCTCCTTAGTGCGTGAATTCTTAAGTTCTGCAGTTTCACGCCCTAACACGCCTTTTATAATGTAATGAGCATCAAGATGCACAGCGAGGTTGATGACAAGACCATTTTTTCCTAAAAATTTCAATTCCTAGATAGTTTTTATGCAAATATTCAATACGATACAGTTTTTTCTTCGGAGATTTGAGTGTATCACTGAATTTAGATTTTCCTGTATTAGAATACAGCTAATAGGTCGTTTTGCGATATAATGCACTCGTTATGAACGTCAGGAGATAAGACCGAAAGGTGACCGGAAGTTAAGTATAGATAATTAAGAATCGTGAGAACGATAAGCACATAAAGCATAGAAGATTGTTACGTCTTACTTCTCATATTAACTGCGCATTATGTAAAAATTCGCTATCTTATATTAGTCTATATACAAGATATCCTAACATGTATATATAGTGCTTCTGTTCCACTTTGCTTGTATTTCTAACAGCACGTGGATGTCAAATTCTTGTTATGCTGTCCAGCTCGCAATCGGTATATTTTATGTTTTCCATGCATCATAAGATAGGCGGAACACGTGCATGTTTCTGCGTATGCAGGAACTTTTGCATTCAACAAATTATCTCAAGTGTAAATGTAAATATTGTAATGCATCCAAGTAGCTTGCTCTTCAAAACTTTGTAATTTAAACGATTTTCACGTTTAAACAATTTTTCGACTTAGACAGAATCGAAACATATATATATATGCTGGTAAACTTTGAAAAATAAAATATAATTACTTATTCTAAAATATGGTTCAAACCTTGGGAAACGACTATGCGCACTTTGAGTATTTTTAAACGGCTATTATCTTTACTTTATCCAAATTCCATATATCATTTGAAAAATATCGTTTTTCCGGATGTCCAGTTTGTAGTCGAGTAAGTCCTTATATCATTCACACACACACACACGACGAAAAACAGAGTAAGCTAATTTTAACTCGGTAGCAATAACGATAACAATCACCTTTCTTGTTCAGCACTAATTTTTTAAATAACTCCTTTGTCGACAGAAGCCGCACGAACTGGGATTAAATAATTTTGTGAAGGGGCTTGAAGCCATCTGGAGTCGAAAAACTCCTGTCTCGTATATATATCCATTAGTGGGAAAGAAAAAGCGGTCTTATCAGAACTGATGTACCATGATGATTACACCAACAGGTTTCGATCGGAAGAAACGATCAATTAACGATAAAATCGACTGCATTCATAAAAATTCGCTCGATTAAAATTCCAGTCGGACTATTATTGCGTGCAAAACGAAACGAATTCGTATGAGCCAATCAGAGGAACAAGCGCGGATTGTCCTTCTCCATTGCACCTGGATTTCTGATCATAGGACATAGGGCCATCACTCGCATATTGAGAAACACCCATATTACTAAGGGGTGCACTCGCATTTGCTCAGAGAGTAAAAAATTGAGATGCTAATCTCCCATAGCGTCGAAGGGGAAACTATGTGCTAATGCGATCCCGTTTAGCCAAGTCACCCGGAAAACGGGACACCCGCCCCGGTTTTCGTACCATAGCCTCTTTCTTTCTCTGCTGAAGTCTCTTTTTCCCCCTACGGTAGTATTTTGTATACAATAAGTACAAAAAATGAGGTCATTTTTTGGAGTGGTATTTCTTTGTTCTGTTAGCACTTTTTTCTCACAAATTATTCTAAAAGGAATTATTGATAAATTGTTGAACATAGAGGCAGTTTTAAAAATAAAACCTAGTAACGAATGTTGCAAAATCGATAAAACCTATGTTTATCTAATTTATCTATTTCTATCTGACGGTTTCAAATCATATGAAGCATCCGGAAACAATAAAATCTCGGAATTTGTTGAATCCTGTATATCGCTCGGTATTTCCGATCCTCTTAATCTCACATCTACATGTCTACTTTTTCATCCATAAAAATGTCGTTGATCTATAAAAAGACTCAAAACGAGTGGGATTAATGACACTGCAAGTTATTCTTACAACATTATTCTCTAAATCTGCATTAGTAAGATATGACAGATTCAAATAGTGTCCACAATAAAAAAAAATGCTCAGGAATGAATAAATATACTATTGAATCAACAACGCTCGTTAAAAAGCAGATCTTTTATTAACTCAAATGAATATTCAATGAAACAAGAATTAATCATTTCGGTTCATTAGTGATACACATAAATATTCCATAGTATATACATTTCAATCAATAAATCATCTACTTTTGAACGAAGACTATTGATTCAATAGTATATTTATAATTTTGATGAAACGAACTGCAATCTAAACTTCTTAGAAATTTCCCTTCTATGGAACTCAGAAAATGTCAATGCGAGAATACTTGAACCAAAGTAGTATTTCTCTGCTAAGTTGAATGTGGATATGAGGAATCCACCCCTTGGCTTTCGAGCAGCGAAGCCCGCAGTGGTTTCATCCCTTCTGCGTGTCTGGTGATGTGCTCGTTAGCATATCATACCGTTAGAGGGCGAGGTGGTTAGAAGAGAAAGGGTTAAATCCTTCTCAGCCAATAACAATCCATCTTGGGCTGTCGCCCAGGTCGCTCCCTTACGACCCTTTCCTCTACCTTAACCCCCCTGATGTTTTATATACATATACTCATAACATATAGTAATACCTATACACACGCCCAGTATTATAATGGCATATAGCAGTGTTCCCGCCTGCCTGCCTGTCTGCCTACCTAACCACTTATACTCGGTTTTATTTGTCTATCCAATCGTCGGACAGCTCAAAGCGATTCCGACCTTCCAACGCCATTTTTTAACCCTCCGCCATATTTACACGTTACGAGGCTCAGATTACGGAAATCTGTTCAATGCTCGAAATTACATACCGATATGAGCGGAACTATAATAAGGGTCAAGGAGAACGTGACTGAACAATGCACGCATATGAGCGAGATCAAATTACTTTTTGTTCTATTTACTACACATTATTAATAAGGAAATTGGCGAGTTCATAAGGACCTTTTAAATTATGATGAGGGCATCATATATTCATATTGACATCAAACTTTTGCAAGTTATCCATTGCACAAATGAGTTGCATACCAGTTAATCATTAGGAAGGTTAACATATGTTTGGCACATCTATCACATCGCCTAAAGTATAATCAAAGTATCAATAAAGTCATGAAATGTTGTAAATGTATTGTTTTAATGGTTTACACACCGTAACGGAACATATAAGAAACATGTGCAGCAAATCGATATAGAATGCAGTGAATAATGTCAACGTTTGATATCATGAATGATATCTAGTTACGGAAAGCAGATTTTGAAGGAACCACTTTGAGTGGAACATTATAGCGGGTCTGCGGGGTAAAATTTGATATCCCTTGCTATGACAAACGCGATGACGGTCCATTCGCATGACAACTTCTCATTCCTCCCAACCCACCCTAACCTCTCCCATTGATCCACAGGGATTCCATTGTCCTCTGCATTGTCTGTGAAACTATAATCCCGTCTGCGGCATGCAAGAAAGACAGGAACCTGTGTCACCAGAAAGAACCAAAAGCCTCCTGGCCCCTCGGTTGGCCCACTTCGACATAACCAAAATCGTCATCCCAGACCCTCTCTCTCTCTCTTCGCCCTTCTCATTCTTTTCAGAACGACATCGGGACAAATTTTCCGCCAGGAAAACTTCGAATAGGAAACACAGTGGTCTTCGCCAACCGCGATCTGCCTCGGGGACAGAAACGTATTAGATTTTAAAATGACAGGGAAAAAAAAGAAGCGGCTAATAATACCTCGCGGACTATGAAAGGTATATACACGACAGGGCCGGTGAGACCAATATCGGGTTTAACGTTCTGTGTGCGTGTGGCCGTGTACTTTTGGGGTGCTCTTCATGCGCAGTCTCCCGAAAACCGGTGTGTAAACACAAACTATAAACCTATCCTGTATGTTCTCTGTCTAGCGACTCTAGCGAGTCATCCCCATCGTCGAATTGAGCTGCTGCTAACGGTACCGCACCACATCCTGTCAATTCTCTCATGTCGATATCCAATCTCGAGCTTTCACGATATATCCCCTAATACCCATACCCTAACCTTAGGTTTACCCCTTTTTGAATTCTATGCGGTTATAGGCTTTTGAATTTCCCCGCAATCATCATTCATTGAAATTGAGATTGAAAAGCGTTACAATTTCTCGTGCAGACATTTTTATGGGGTTCTGATAGGCTCCTGGCTGCTAATATCAATTATCGAATCCGTTATTAGGAAAAATGTCTTGAACACAAGTTCTGACTCTAAATGGTTAATAGAACAAAGAACTGTTCTGAGGTACAATCGCTGTTTGGAATAACTTAAGATTTCGTCTTTAAAGGATTCCCGTAGAGGAATCGCAGGCATTTCGCTCATTTAACAAGCGATTGTTCTCGACGATCGTATCTCCTCTCGTATCGCATGATCGTTCAATCCTCCCCAGCATTTACATGCAAACACGAAGAATGATCGCGATTTCTTTCGAAATATCGCTCTTTGCGGCAGCTTACTTTTGCAGGACAGGCGTCGATACCTTTATAATTCTGCACGCGGTTTTGCGGAATTATATAGACACTAAGATGTACGAAAACGATTCCACGAAATTACCCATCGATCTTGCGAAAGGCAATCTCGAACTTGCAACTCGAAGCCTGTGTTCCTATTTAGAACGTAATTGGTTACCTTGGATCAATTATTGATAGTCGTTTGATATTTAGTAGAGGCTATGTTAATTCGAAAGATCGTGCACTCCCGATCGAGCGAAATATTAAGTCACGTTTTGCACGTTGAATAGAATGGCTTATGTCTCTGATAGATTAGAAAGAATGCATTCTTTCTGTTCAATCCAAACTTTACATTAATGAAGTGATTTATTTTGCTATTATTCACGTTGTTCGCAAAAGTTCTAAAGCTATTAAAAAAAGAAGCTATACAACAATTATATCTGCTAGACTGTGTGAAAATTGCAATTTTTACGCAAAAATCAAGAAGTATATAGACAATGAAATGTATGTCCATTGTTTTGTAATAAATCTACAATGTTAAGTTCCAATGTATTAAACTATTATCTTTTTCTGTTTCAGGTAAGTTTCCATTATCGCTTTACTTTATTAATGCGGTGTAAGACATCTTTGGTAAGAACATTAACGATATTAAGTATAATTAACGACATTGCTCAAAACAGAAAATGAAAAAAAAACACAAATCATACACGGACTTCCCTGAGGATTTGGACCACGAGATGTTGATTCAAAGTGTCAACGACGTGAGATTTACACGCGGGCACAAAGTGCAGAGCTGTAAACCGCGTGTACAAGCCAAAAGATATGC
>JAUESI010000038.1:9834899-9847228 GCA_032275145.1 Synergus laeviventris | reverse complement strand
ATACATGTACGTTGCACCCAAGTATAAACAGTATACACGAGTTTAACATTGTTCAAATGCATATATACATTATATGTATATGAACGCTTATATTGCATACAAGTGCATTGCGGGCGTGTGTTTTGATTCGCGCACATCACCCATACACACAAATGTTGAGGGGAATGAGCTTTTTGTTACGCGAAGCAATTAGCCACGGCCCACAGCTCGAGCTTACACGTGCGTTTGAAATGCCGCATTTTCGAGCGCTAAAAACATGAAAACGGTTAAACGCTTCCTCAACCTTCAAACAAACGTTCTCTCTTTGCCAATCTTTACCGCATTATTCAGCATTATACAGGATTTTCCAGTCAGATCTTAAAAAGATGTTCAAAATTGTTGAAAAGTTAATTTACTACTATAGATTTTTTACTGGCAAAAGTTGAATATGTATTTGTGAAATTTTTCAACTAAATTGAATAAATAAATAAAAGTCGGTAGGAGGAATCTTGAATAAAAGCCTGTACTAAAAAACTCTGATTATATTTACGTCGACAGTTTAGGAGATCAAAAAGCGATAAAAAGGATTAAACGAAGAAAAAATGTAAAACTGTGATCTCTGCTAAAGAAGTGAGACAGGGCTGGGATTTATAGCCACCTCTCATTGACTGTCCTCCCCTTTTTTTGTACCACTCATTCTTCATACAGTAACACGTGACATCGAACGCTTCACTATTGTATGCACAGCTATTCGTCTGAAATGCACTTATATAAATAGAACATCGTCTCGGAATCTCCCCGGTCCACGGAAATTTGGTCCTCGACCGCGATCAGTCCCTTCCAACACGCGATCTTCATCGTTTCACGCACTTAGTAAAAAGCTTTATTTTAAAACTCCCATTGAAAGCTATTCCCCATGGAAAAAACTTACAGTTTTCTTAAAGTTCTTTCGTTGTCGGGAATTCTCCGTGGGGAAATTTTAGTCGAGAACATAATGTTTGACAAAATGTTAAGTGGATGGAGAAAAAGTAAATATAAATGTCATAGGAAAGAGAGATTCACTCCGCTACGATTTACTGCCGCTTTATGCAATACAAATCTTTATATATTTTAAGAACTCATTTTTTTTAATATCCGGCTGGTAGACCATCAGTAGAACGTCTATATAAGAGTAAAAGAGAGGAAGATTACTTTTTGTCCAATTTTCCGCAGCCTATATCTTTTGCTCTTATATTACAGGCTTTTTGCTGGTCGACGACCAGCCGACAGAGGTATCAACCTGCCTTTAAGAATTTAGATTGGAATGAATGTTGGATTCAAATTCTTACTTGTCTTGAAAATATCCTCCATTTTGCTAGTATATTTAAAATTATTGGTTATATTACAGAGAGAATGAATTCTTGCTACCCTTGCTTTCTTTATTCTTTACTCACGATCTGTTTTTTCACATTCGACAGCTTCTCTTCTGCGCTATTTATTTATCTAACATATACAGAAGAGCTGCCTGTAGATTACGTGCGTCCCTACTCGCGGAAATACGTATGGTATACGCCGTGATCGCGAGTTTTATTCCTTCAGAAACCTTTCTTATGGTATGCAATGCTCCCCAAGGGGAATGATAGAAGGATCGACTGTCCATAATGCAATTCCATTGCTCGTGGTTTTCGCTCCGACACGAAAAAAATTAGTAATTGAAACATTCCTTGACTGTCATCTATCTTTAGAATACGTCAAAATTTTCAAATATATCATAAACTTTTTTTTTCTTATGTCAACATCTCGACCAAGCCAAAGAAAGTTTCGATAACTAATTTTTTCTGTGGATATCCGTAAAAACAACTCATGATAAGAAAAACTTCAATTAGTAGTTCAAAATAGCGTAAAAAGTTAAATTGTTGTAAAAGTAATTGATGAAAGTAATTAGAGAACCTTTCGGTAGCAAGAGATAATTTTTATTTTTATGTGAGTAAAAAGTGGGCAGTTTTTAAGGAAAGGAATGAACGAACTATAATTTTGTGGTCATAAAAGAAATTAACTTAAGTTGAATTGCCCTGAGCGCAGCGAAAGTACTTCATTCAAAGATCGTAGAAGTGTCATAGATCGACCTCTGAAGACCTCATGAATTAAAGGTTTTTTTATGCCGTCCCGACGCCTCATGCCACGGTAGTTATAGTTAACACATATAGCTATTCGAATAAGGGATCGTCGATCTCTAGGGCGTGACAGTTGGACCTTAATACTGAGTTTACACGCGTGCCATTAAAACTTAATGGATCCAAGAACCTACAACTCAATCATATAACTCTTTTGAATCAAAGTTCCAGTTTTCCCTGAAATATCGATATATTTATATCTTTGAGAATTGTCTCTGATAACCGTAGACAGAAAAGTGAAATAAATTGAAAATCTACAATTCCTTGATGAAAAAATAAGCAATCGTAGAATAAATGTATAAAAAATTATGCTAACTAAAGTTCTATCAACTAACTTTGACTCAATCAAAATCGCTCATTATATGTGACCCTGAGCCACAATTATACCTTGAATATCATTTTATCTTCCTAATATACATATGTACATTGTATAGTTGTATAGAGAATAAGACAGTAAATTTATATGTCTGTCAACAGATTCATTGCATACCCGCATAAATTTTTTTTTTTTAATATTTCTACGTCTGAGACAAAACCTAAGCAAATGGCAGGTGACTCATAAAATAATGGTTTGTAAAGTTATATATTGTCAAAACCGACATTTAAATTAGCTACAAACACTACATTTTTAAAATATATATATAAGTTGCATCTACATAAGTTAATGAGACATAAATAAGTAGTTTTTAATTGCCACGATAAATACGAAAATACCTTTAAGCATTTGTTTAAAATTTCAAGAGCAATAAGAATAAAATAAGGAAGTCGACAGCTCGGAAAGTAAACAGGTAAACAATTTCGACGCGTGTCATATTTTTCGCCTGCGGACAAGGAGGGCCACAGGGGTAAAATAAAGAAAGAGGAGCGACGTTAGAAAGAGGGGGATAAAAATGGAGTGTTTGTGGTGTAACGTAAAACCTCGAATCGCAACTATACGAACAACTCTGTTTGCTGTAGCGCCACCACGATCTTCCATTTTTCAAACCCCTCATTGATATAATATATTATTAATGCCTCGGGTGTCGGGGCTCGGCACGCTTTGAGACTGCAAATATTGAAGGATATTTCTGAGGTGAAGTTTGCGTGGGCGCCGTCGAGTGTCGTTGAAAACAATATTGAATATCAGATCTTCAATCCGAATGAGATGACATTTAAGGGAAACGTTTTTAAACTCAAACAAACTTTATCAAGTCTAATAAACGAGTAATTATTATCCAATTTCTTACTTTCAAAACGATTCCAAAACCTGGAACAAAAAAACCAAGTATTAAAATTTTACGTAATTAATGAGAATGAGAATCGAACATAGAAGCACCCAGTATACATGCAAATGGGGTAGAATATCGCAATCTTTTTGGCGAGTACATAAGCTGGGGAGGAGTTATAAAGTTCCCTCGCCATCGCGAAAAGTTTGTCAAGTTCCTTATGCAAGAGCAGCTCAGGCCTCTTTTCATCCCGTCGGCTTAATGGGGTGGAAAATTATTATGATGAAATCTGCCACCCCAAACCTCTCGTGTAATCGAACCTAAGTTAACCCACACCCCCGAAATCCTTACAGTCCAGGGGGCTGTTTGCAAATACAGGATTGGGATCTTCCTACAAAATCTTATACCCTTCTCTCTCCATCTTTTCTGATCTTTTCATTCATCCCACCCTTCGATATTCCTTTATAAATTCTTAGCACCTTGCTTCAAAGTCCGAATTCGACTCAAGATTCCCATCAAATTCTTGAAATTCGTTACACCAATTTACACTGCTTATCATATTTGTATCACATTATGTTTATTGTAGCTAAATTCACAATTATATTAATGAGCACTGTTTCACTTATAAGTAAAAAATACAATCTATTAAAAGAGGATTTACGATTGCGAGATGCGTATGATTATTGTGTGTGATTTATGCAGACATTAGTACAAGTCTGCAGAGGTGTTTACACATTGATTTATAATAGGTATGAAATTCTTTCATATAGGCAGCGGAATAACTTAATTATAATTATAGGTGCCTCTTGTGATAACGAAGCTGTAAAACGGTTCTTACTTAATTATTGTGAGTATATCTGCCACGCATGTGGGGCTTCCGTTTCCTCTCTCTCTCTCTCTCTCTCTGTCTATATAACTTGATACGGATACGAAGCTATTGTGTCGTGTGAGTATGATACTCTTCTCCGCCTTACTCATCGACCGTTCCTGTCTTTACTGCCTACCCCAGCGTTCTTATTCCTCCCCCCTTTTATCCTATAAATAAATTTAATATTGTTCTTACATTCTTGATTGCGCAACCAATCGCCTTAACACATCGATATACCTCATGAGCAATGAGCATTGAAGGACGTCCCCGTCGATGCTTCCCTTGTGAATACATTTCTCGCTCCTTTGAACTCGCCGCGTCATAAATCTTACTTATATGTTTTTCCAAACAATTTTCAAGTAACTTCAGTATTTTCATTTCACCCCATCGTTTTGATCAGTAGTGGTATGAAGTGTAAATGAAAATTCGGACACTATTTAACTTTCTCCATGCAGAAATTTTGATGGGTTCAAAAGAATTCGGGTGAGTTTCAATAGGGAATGAAAGGATTTTAAAGAGATTGACCTATAAATGTCTAATTAAATAAACCTGGGCCTTGTCCGAACCCCATTTTAAATAGAGAGCTAAATAAGGCAATTTCTAACAAGGGATGACCATAGCTATACTACTAATCAAAATGTGAATTTTCTGTCGGGTTATGTGGAATTTGGAGATTGTGACGTGTCGCAGTGGATTTGGGGATGGATAGAGTGCAATATGGGGAAAGGAAGAGACTTATACGAACAGCGCAGTTTTCAATGGAAGTTATGACCGATAAGGGAGACAAGGTCCCGGTCCCAAGGGATTCGCGTAACGTATCAGGCCGACTTCTCGGGATCTCGCGAGGCATTATGTTATATGGGTATAAATAACCGAACAGGAGCAATAATACGTAATAATATATCAGTCGGGATTTTAGTGCTGTAGCTAGGTCGCTCGGCCCAACGGTCGTAATTCATCGCGCAACCCGCCTCGCCCTACAACTATTCACGTACTGTAGCTATCAGAGTATCATATATACCCTCATGTTCCATCTTCGCGGGCGCCAAGTGACTCGGATTCTGCACTCACATGTGGCGCCCCATCTTAAGAGCCTTCCTTTTTCAATTATTGGTTCCAAAACTATCAGAATTCTTTACTGATGAAGAGGGACTTTATTTTATGACTTTCCAGTGACTTATTTCAGCTAGACCCGGAAATAACTTGGAAACGATATAATAAGGATATTGGTATGGGAATACAAAAGTATGGCAAGAAATATTTCTCCTCGCCCTTTGCCGATTTTACTCCCATTATCATTATTTACCGGCTAATTACCTATGTCTTCTTCTTGTACTCGGGCGGTCTTGTTGTATTTCACAAAGCTGTGGCAGACAAGAACTCAG
Organism: Synergus laeviventris; assembly: GCA_032275145.1. Classification (NCBI taxonomy): domain Eukaryota; kingdom Metazoa; phylum Arthropoda; class Insecta; order Hymenoptera; family Cynipidae; genus Synergus; species Synergus laeviventris. The sequence continues at coordinate 9,841,638 of JAUESI010000038.1, read as the reverse complement.
AGACTCCGTTTCATTTGACTTGCGGCTCGGTAAATTTCGTGTAATTTATCGCGTGACGTCTCTATAGCATCATAAAAAGGAATAAGAAGGGTAGGTGCCGACTGCACCGGAAAAATACGGTTTCAACGATTGCGAATGACTTTTCAGGGAAACAGAGACGAGATCGTAAAAACGGGCACCAACATAATCTCTATTGTTATTTACTAGCAAGATAAAGCAACAATGTAACAATTATACCTTGTTTCCTGATATATTCCGACACAATTAAGTATGCTAAAAAGGAGGAAAATTAATTAAAATATTACTTAAAACCTCATTTTTATTAATACACGAATTATGTCTCATTTTGCCATGAAAGAAAAATTATTTGATGAAGGAGAATGCCTGCTGGCTATAAAATCTTTTATTAACTCGCCAGTAAACTTTCGTTTCGCCTACATTTCTTATTGTATTTCCCCGAAGGCCTGGCAATAATAAAGCAATAAAAAAAGCTAAGGCACGTGTCGTAATTATTCATAATTTTGCTACACACGATCTTGAGGATGGCTCACATCTGCATAGTATGCGAATAGCATCTCAAATGCAGCTGCGTGCATGCACAACACTCGTTGTTAAGCTCGTATCCCGTGGTTTTTATGAGGAGAGATCTCCACCAAACGACTCAAGATCTTCAAATATTTACTTGTAATGCGGACGTCCTTCCGTCGTCGACGAAGTGCGTAAGAGGAAAAGCAGCGAGATTTGCGCCAGGCTATAGACAGAGCTCTTTTATTACCCTTTTCACTTCTTCCTCTTCTCTCGTTTTTCAAATTTTTAAAAAACAATATCTGTAACAAAAAGACTCTCGGTGTAATTCTAAATCCTCCTTTTCTCCTTTTATTCTTTCCCTGTCTCACAATCAGACTCTCTCTCGCTCTCTCTGTCTCCCTCTCAAACCAACTTCTTTGAGTTCTGCTGACTCTCCTTTGCTGACTTCTGCTCAACCGCACGCGTTCCCTCTATTCTCGGATAACAATTCGTCATCTGGCCTCAGAATGGCAGAGATACTCCGACGAAGAATCGCGTTTTGGTCCTTTTTCAAGGAGAGGATTGTGTTATGCAAAACGAAGAAAAATTAATGGACTTGCGATAGAAAGATTCAGAGCAGAATAAAAGATGAGCAAAAAAATGCATTTTTTGCAGACTTGCTATAATTATAGAAGACATCAATAGAAGTATTTTTGATGCATTGGAGTTTAAATTATTCGACTGAAAGGATCTGATAAATTTAAAAGGCAGGTTGATTTTGAACCAGTTATATTTACTTTAAATATGCTTTTTAATAATTAAGTTGATAATATAATCATTATGATAAAATAAGCCTTTTTTAATTTGACAGAACAATTAATAAGGGGGCAATTGATTCTAAACATTGAGAAATTAAGACTCGTTAGTCGACGTCACAACGCTAAGTACACCGTAGAGCGACGAAAATTTGACGATGAGCGTGGCTGGATGCATCATGCTTTTAGCGTATAACGCCTTTTTCACGCTGAATCCCCAGACTCCGGGAATATTTACATCGGTATATTTAGTCTGAGCCTGCGTTTATAACAGTTTATGCTCGCTATCTCTGCACTTGTCACAGTCAAGACAAGTGCGAAAAAAGTGTACATAGGTCGCACTATAAAGCATCCTACATTATACAATTTAAAAATATTATATTAGGTGAGACGTGGATCGATAATCATATAAATGGAGCAATTCACTTTTTTACCTCTATTTTTTCATAACTTATATATATCATGCGAACCATAAGTTCATATTTCTAAGGCTCTGTGTCGTATTCGCTGCACATGATCGCGATAATAAAACTAATAAAAATAAAAAATGAATATTTTCGTAGTGTCTTTTAATGAGAAAGTGCATAATTTATAACGGCTCTGGGAATCACGTTGCTTTCACCAAACCAATAAGTCGGTGATAAATATTTCATTCGCGTTGCACTCGCTCGTATACATGTGTATAATGTAGGCGCTCATGCAGATCCGCGACATCCTTGCATATACTCTTCGTTATACTATTCACCATTTTATTTCGCGTGAGAAACGACTTCCATCCTGCCTACCGGGATGCGCGGTGTTATCTAATAAAATTGAAGGAGCGGCTATAAAATATAAATTAATACGGAAAAGCGCGAACACTCAGAAATTCTAATGGACAGGTGCTCGCACTTAATAATGCATACATTCTGTGTACACTGTACATGTATAATTGTATATATATACACACCTCGCTCGAACACATTTTACACGCTTGAATAGCAAGACTAGCTGCGATTATAAATGCGAAATAATGTCTACAATCAATTGAATCTAATGACCATAATTATGGATTATGTACCTCTAACTCATTATAACTTGCATAAATCACACAAAACGGTACTTGATTTATACCTTTTGGAATCTATTCATTTTTCAAAAATATAACGAGAAGTTTGGGTTATACTTTCATTCTATGGTGTATTTCAATTGTGATTAGTTCATAAACAAATTAACTATGACTGAATTGAATTCTGAATATGTTATCTATAATATTATGTATGTTTGTATTATAAAATATTCTTTTAAATCGTATGATAATTAATAGACATAAGTTACAAAGTATACATCTATTTTGCATGAAGGGTCGAGTGTTAATGAAGATTCTAGTAGATAACCGCAATTATGGTCGACTTGTTGTAATAAGCATGTATTCAAACTTATCTTGGAAAATCGGCTCACATGCGTGCCTTTACTGCTAATGTTATGGCATCGCGAGAGGATTGTTGCACGACACCTTTTTACAAGCTCGCAGGTGAATATTTATACGCAAATAAAAACGAACGCACACCCCTTATGGCAAAAACAAGCAAGCACGTAATTTAGATGACCCACTAATCGCCGTATAACTTGGTCAAACGATCATAATTATCGCATCACGAAAATCTTTATGACTGGCCATAATAGATCTTAACAGGACGTGCCTTTATAAACAATTGGCTTTTTTTCCCTGTCTTTTTATCGACTCGTGCAGCCTTCCCATATCGATATTTTTTTACCAAAATTCAATAAAATATATAGACTTTATGTATAGAATTAATTTTGCATTTATGGAATAACCAGAGGTTTCATCCTCAAGAAATATCCATAACATAAAAATCCTTTATCCAAAAAGTAATACACATCTTCCTGAAGGATTTCCTTCCATAACGAGGACTAAGCGCCTGTGATCTATAGATAGAGATCCCAAACGATCGACAGGGGTCGGAAAAGCAGCTTTTTCCCGAAACATGTAAAACTGCCTGCAACGAGTAGTCTAGATCTAAAAATACGAAATTGGTCGTTGGTGTCGTTCACGTTGAAACACATTTTGGATATATGTGTAAGGACATGGACTGAACATTCGGGGGTACAATGTGAGTTCTATGCACGACAACGACAGAAATGAGAGGCTATGAGGGAAGGGCAAGGGGGTTTGGAACCGAAGACGGAAACCCTATTTATTTATGGGTGTTACACCCCTGAAACTGAAGTAGGGTGTCGGGCACGCGCCGTCTAGTTTCCTCTCACTTTTTCTATTGCCCTTTCTTCGTCTCACTTTTCCATCCTTGCTCGCCACTTCTCTTCTTTCTGCCTTTTGCAGCCCTTCAAAAGTGCCACGCTCAAAGCTACCGAGCAGAAACTGGTAGAAACCTCTGCGGACCTCCACTTAATCCCTTTTGCCCTCAAAATCCTTTCTGGGCTCGCTCGCTTTCCCTGTTTCTGTTTAGAGAAACAATATTCACGCCAAAGTGACTGATCTCTTTTGTGTTAGGTGTCTTTCTCCTAATTTTCAGAATGACAAATTTTGAGCTGATTTTTTTACACTATGGGTAAAAGAAGTAATTTGAGAACAATATAAGTGGGAAATTTAGTGTCAAGTTACGCATTTGGATTTGTCGACTATATTTAGGAAGCATTAGGAAGTCTTATAGACTTATTGTTAAATAAAACATAAGCTGCTGGCCCTTTACATCAATTTGACCTTGACATGCGGACAATATCTTTGTCCATCCCACCCTTGAATTTAGACACGCGTCGCACGCGTGTTTCTTCTGGATTCAGGAATTCATCCCCCCTTGTGAAAGTCCTACTGCACGTGCTCCTCTCTTTTCAAAACAATAACTAAAACAGTTGTGGAACTCCCTCAGGGAGAATTTCTTTCTTAAAAAAATAATTATTCCTAAAAATAGATGATTTACATCTTGTACAAACACTTTATTCCACATTCATACAGAATTTCTTTTACATCCATTATTTTAAGAAATCTCTGAGATGCAAATCAATATTTACTACACATTGTCCTACGTAAAAGTAAAACAGGAAAAGAGAATTGCTCTAGATTGCTGACCAATAGTTGAGGCACTTTTTTTTACCGCGCAAGGGTTGATCGCGTTTACGTGAAGGTGAAAAAAGAGGCGTTTGATCGGGAAACGTTTTGATTTCTAGGCGAACCCATATGTAGCGAGGCATCTGACCACCATTCGTCCTTTTATCGCGCCGACCCAATATCGAACGATCCGACCTTTTCATCCTTTTTATCTCATACATATACGGTTATTGGAACTACGAGACTCCCGATAAACTTTATTGGGAAAAAAAACATCGTGCGTAGCCGATATGCTGAACTTCGAAAACCAAAAGTTTAATCGGCCTAGTATTCTCTGAATAAACGAAATAAATTAATAAATGAACTCAATTAAATATTAGTTAACTTATTTGATTAAAATCTCTGCCCCCTGTCAAATTCAGACTCATCTCTGCAATTTCATGATCCTTGCCGAGTTTCTAATTCCACCAATTGTTCGAATAAAGATCTCAGGTTTACATCAGTTCAAGAGTTCAGGAATACTTTTCTCGATGTCAGGAAACCGCGCGTTAATTGACGCTCATTGTACGAGCCTAATCGGACATCACGAGTTACGGTACCGCCGTTTCATTATTACAATACAAACACGCTTCTCTATATATAAATGTGCAGAGGCCAGCAAAATTGAGACTGAACAGATCGAGGCAGGACAATGGCTATGAAATCATGAAGCAGTAAAATGCGTGGGCGTTGATCGTCCTGGAAGAGGGAAACTGAGAAAAGGCGACACGCGTGAGCGACGCTGACCATTATCCGATTTTCAATCATTATAAACTATATTCCATACGGCACAAACAGGTTTCACAACTCGCGGCGGAATAATGCGAGTAAATGGTCAAAGGGAGTTTATCAATGGGGAAATTGGTGGCTGTGTGTCCTTCTAATGGGGTATTGCCACTTTCTGGGGTGGACAAAGAGGACCAATGGTCAGCAGAAGCGGAGGTCTCAAGGCAGCTGCTCTCAATATATAACGCGCAACATATACAACGTGCATACTTTATATGTCCCGACACCCCCGCAGCTGCACTCTTTAACTTCCACTGACCAGCAGCCGCCCACACTTCCGAACTGGACACACAATGCCAGCATAGGTTATCAGGCTATTAACCACTATACACCTCGAAACACACCAGTATGTCGGGAATTGATTTCTTCATTCGGAAGAATTTTTCAATTTTCATTTATACATATTGTTCATTTCTGTCAGAAACATCTGAAACGTTCTAAAGGATCGTTCACAGACTACGTTACTAATTTTAGGCAAGTGTGCGGTAAGTCAGAGTCAACTGTATATACATATTTCTATAATATTCGAAGCACTTTGATCAGACAATTGGGATAAAAATGATCCAATTTTGGAGATCAATTACCCACCAAAACTATACGAACTTTATTTCGAGTGGAAACAACCTAAAAACGATATGACACTGACGCAAATGAAGTTGTTCAGTTATTAATGATTTGATCCGCAAAAGTAGATCATTACAATCTCAATTTGATAATCGAAGTGATCTGCATCACTATAATATGTCTCCATTAAAGATGGCAATATTGATACCTCATAATCCCGATTGGACATAAAAATCCACATCCATATTCAATTCGCAACCTTATCTGTACACCTCGTAAATAGCGGTGCAGTGCTAATGGTCGATTCTCAGTGGAGTTACTTAGGCAATAGGCAGTCTATTATATAGGCATGAGGAGGTAGTGCATTAGTGCCGCCAGATTGACCTGCTGGTCCAAACGGCGGTTTGAATCGCATTAAAAAAATATATTCACGAGTGTGGAGAGGAATAAGGTCAGCCTCAAGACATGTTTCAAAAACCTATAAAGCTGAATTAGAGTCATCATCTAAAATGTACGTTTCTGTTCTGAATTGTCAAATAAATTCGAAGTCGGCAAGCTGCGATTGTCGAAATTTATTATATGTTTGTAACGTTTAGATTTCTTGAATATTCATAACATGTGAAGCAAAGAGTTAGAACGCTGCGAGATAATTTGTGAACTTGTGCCATCTGGCAAGAATGTAAATCAGTTTCGAGTTTTGACAGATGGTTTCAATTCCGAGTATGCCAAAGGGTCACTCGTGTGGCCTTCACTTTGCAGACTCTTTTTGGACGGGAAGATGAGAAACTAATCAAAATCGAAGAGAGTTGATCATTTCGGTTCATCGCCGTGTCTGCATCAGCTCTTTCTAATATAGCCGTGAGGCCCCTTGAGCATTTAAATAATAATCTGTCGTAAAGAGGCCCAGCAGTCATAAAAGCACGAATGCACGTTCGAGCATGTATGCTCCACGAACACAGAA